>JBBMEG010080658.1:0-11101 GCA_037832605.1 Cyclanthera cordifolia
CCTTCTAATTAGTAGAACTTCACTATAAAAAAGTATGGAATACATGATAATAACAAAGAAATAGCCGCGGGTAAAGGAGAGAAAATAACGAAAAAATTAAATTAGTACCTTTGAAATGTGTAGAAATAGCCGCGGGTAAAGGAGTTTTGGGGAAAGAATGGAGTTTTTGGGGGAAGAAATGAGTGTTTTTAGCCACGGGTAAGAAGAATAAGAAGTAAAGAAATGGAGTTTTTGGGGGAAGAAATTGGTGTTTTTGGATGCAAGTAAGAAGAAGAAGAAGTAAAGAAATGGAGTTTTTAGGGAAAGAAGAAGAAAAATGGTGGGTTTCAATGAAAAGGGAGAAAAACCAAGAAATGGGTGTTTTTGGCCGCGGGTAAGAAGAAGAAGAAGTAAAGAAATGGAGTTTTTGGAAGAAGAAAAAGAGTAAAATGGAGGGTTTCGAAGAAAAAAGGAGAAAAAATGGAGGGTTCTCGTAGAAAACGAGAAGAAATAAGGGGAAAAAAAAGAAAATTTGGTGTCGGTCGGATCGACACCAATACCCTTAGGTGTCAGTCCGACCGACACGAAAGGGTTATTTGGACAGGTTTTTGAAGTGGGATTTTTTGTGTTGGTTTTTTGACTTTTACCAACACCAAAAGTCACTTTGACCAGTTTTTAAAGTCGATTTTTTGATCATTGGTGTCAGTCACCTTTGGTATCGGTCTGACCGACACAAAAAGTGGTGACCGACACCAAAAAACTGACACAAAATGCGACCGACACCAAATATCCGTATTTTTGAAAAATATTTTGGTTTGACCGACACCTTTTCCCTTATTTGTAGTAGTGTATACTTACTTTGAGATAGAAATAGTCCTCCCTGAGTCGGATATGACACCTCAATTCCTAAAAAATATGTCAACTTCCCTTGATCTTTCGAAGAGAACATACGATTAATGGAAGAAATGAGATCATATATAGCAATATCAGAACTTCCAATAATTAGAATATCATCCACAAAAACTAAAATATAGCAGCAATATGAAGTTGTATGCATAAGCAATAGAGAAGTATATATTGTGTGAATATAGAAAATCTCTTTTTCCATTTTTCCTAGTCTTATCTTGGTATCAAAGCTTTCATGGCCAACACCTATTCAAATTTTCCATGGCTGGTACAAACCCTAGGTTTAGCACCCACCCATAAACCAACTCTTAAACCATATTACAAGTATTAAGCTTGATCGTTCAAATATTTTGTTATAAAAAAATTTAGCTATGCCCATTCTAAAAGCCTATAGATTGCTAGGTCATTTGAATGGAAAGGACTCATGTCCATCTAAAATAATACCCACATTTGTAGACTTAGAAAAACCTACAGCCCTAGGTGGATGGAGAGAGGTGGCAAAGGGCCTGACAGAAATGTCAGGCTTGGAACAGAGGTAGGTGGGCCCCACAGCAGAAGCTAATGCTTTATTAGAGGGACATGACCTTTATCTGCAGAAGGTGCGACAGTAGGTGCGGGATCCACGTCGCAGCAATAGAAGGGACAACGTCAGCAGCAGGCGATGCATTAGGCGGGCTTCACGTCATAAGCACTGGCGCTGGAGTGAGAGCAGTTGGTGACGGGTTTTGCACTGCTCTATGTGGCCTTCATTGCTTGAGCAGTCCTACAGGAGTTTTGACTTGCCCGCAACAGTAGTTGAGGCCTAGTGAACATAGATGGTCCTTAAGTCAGGTGAGTTTTCTAATTTTAATTATGAGGTTTTTCCTTCTAATTTTAATAATGCAACCCATGTGTTAGAAATAGGGAATTTTCCCATGTCACCTACCTTTTTTTATGATGCCCATGATGTTCAAGTGGCTATAGATCAATTGTTACTAGGGTGGCTTTATAACTCCATGACTTTAGAGGTTGCTACACAAGTGATGGGTTGTGAAACGACTTGTGAATTATGGAATTCTATACAAGAGTTGTTCGGGGCACAATCTTAAGCTGAGGAAGACTGTCTTCGTCCGATATTTCAACAGTCTCAGAAAGGATCCCAAAAAATGATTGACTATTTGCGTGTTATGAAATCCCATGCAGATAATCTAGAACTTGTTGGTAGCCCTATTTTTTTTTACATGGCTTTTAATTTCCAAAGTATTGTTGGGACTTGATGAAGAGTACAATCCTGTGGTGGGAAATGCACAAGGGCGAGCATATCTTACTAGGTACCGTTTGCAAATAGAGCTCCTAATGTTTGAGAAGAGAATTAAGCATCAAAAGTCTCAAACGGCGACTTTCTTTAATTAGGCTTCTATTAATATGGTAAATACACGAGGTGGTAGTCAACAATGGCCAAAGCCTCCGCAGTCGTCTATGTATAGGGGTGGACATGGTAAGCAAAATGTTAGAGAAGGTCGTGGTCGTGCTTGTGGTTGAGGAAATGTGTCCACCAATCATAGTTGAATGATGTGCTATATTTGTGGCCAACTAGGTCACGTTGCTAATGTTTATCATGAAAGATTTGTTCCTGATCAAAGTCCTAGTCCAGCCCACTCTTACAACCAAAAACACTAGAGGGTGTGCGATAGTATAATGGACAGGTTGGTTCGTCCAGATTATCTAGTTGAGTGTCACCTGTTTATCCGCAAGTTTACCATGTCCAGCAAACCTCAAATCCTTTTCTTGCAAGCCATAAAACTATTGCTAATCCAAATTGGTACATGGATAGTGGTGCATCTAATAATGTTATATCTGATTATAACAATTTGAGTTATCTTGTTGAGTATGGAGGTAACGAAACTATAACTGTTTGTAACGGTGAGCTATTGATTCCGATGTTAGGTCGTCTTCTTTGTCTACTATTGATAAATCCTTACGCCTTGAGAATGTGTTATATGTACCTGTTATTGCTAAAAATTTGATTAGTGTGTATAAACTCTCTCAAGATAATGATGTCTTCGTTGAATTTTGTGGCGATTGTGGTTTTCTAAAGGATACTCGTACGAGCTGACACGTTTTAACGAGGGTGCTTAAAGATGGACTATATCAAATTATAATAGGTGACCTTGTAGGATCCTCACTAAGCCTGTAAGTGGAGTCAATAAATTTAGCAAATAGTAGGCTATTAATTTGTTATGCATCTTTGGTTGGACCCTCTTCCCGCCTTGCTCCAACCTGCTGCTCTAGTAAGGTCTACGTGCCACCCCTTCAATTGTCCTTTAAGACAGTGCTTGTCATGGTGCGGTTTCTGTCTCTATGCCTCATCCGAAAAATGTTGAGCCTGTGTGTGCACACTTCTATTGCACCAGTCGCATGTCTCTAGTGTCGTCAAGTTTGGTTGCTTATCAAGATAAGCTTGGAACATTGCCTTTTGATTTGGCCAGTGATGTGGTTATTGAGCATGTTCCTATTGTTCCCTCACAGCCGATAGTTACATGTCCCAAAAATGGCATTTTTAAACCCAAGGCTTGGGTTTCTCAATCAACTTATTTTTCGATCGCTGAACCAACTCGAGTTTTTTATGCTTTCACGACTTCGATCTGGAAAGATGCTATGGATCAAGAGTTCAAAGCGCTTCTTTAGAATGATATTTGTTCTATGGTTCCCTCCTCGTATTCCGAGAATGTTGTGGGTTGTAAGTGGGTTTTTAAGATTAAGCGTAATTCAGATGGGGTTGTTCATAGACACAAAGCTCGCCTTGTGGCAAAGGGTTTCCATAAGAATCTTGGTGTCGACTATTTTGACACTTTCAGCGTGGTTGTCAAAACCTCTACCATTCGAGTAGATCTCTCTTTTCCATTGTCCTATAATTGGCTGTTAAAACAACTTGACTTCAATAATGCATTTTTAAATGTCGAGGAAGATTTGTTCATGTCTCTACCCCCTTAGATATGTTGACTCTCAATTTCCTGGTTATATGTGTGAACTTGAAAAAACACTCTATGACTTGAAACAGGATCCACAAGCATGGAACAATGTGCATGAGTTGGTTGTATTTTCTTGGGCTTTTGTCAACAGTCAGTCTGACTCTTTCTTGTTTATTTATTCTCGTTGCCAGATTCAGGTTTTGCTTCTTGATTATGTTGATGATGTTGTCCTTACTAGTAGTGATGTTGACTTTATCTTTAAATTGATCTTTTTTATGAATGCTTGATTTGCTTTGAAAGACCTTTGTACTCTCAGTTACTTCGTTGGCATTCAAGTGTCTCGCCTCTAAGCTAGACTTCTTCTTTCACATACTAAGTATGTTGATGATCTCCTGGCTAAACTCGGTTTGTCCAATGCCAAGCCTACTTCAACTTCGTCCGTTGCTGGCAAAACGTTGTCTCTGTCTTATGGACAACTTTTACCCGATTTGTTTCTTTATAGAAGCACTGTTGGTGCCTTGCAGTACTTAACCAACACACCATGATATAACTTATATCGTGAACCATCTCAATAAGTTTCTCATGTCCCCAACCGATGTTCATGGGCAAGTTGTTAAACGTGTCCTATGCTATTTTTCTGGCACCAAGTATCTAAGGTTACTTGTTTAATCGATTGATGGCTAGACTATTTTTTCCTTTTCAGATGCAGACTAGGCGTCGAACGTGAATGATCGAAGAAACAAACTATGGTTTCTCGGTCGAGCACCGAGTCTGAATATCGTGCTCTTGCTCATGCTGTAACTGAGATTGTTTTGCTTCGATAGCTCTTGACTGAATTAGGTAAAACTCTCGGTGCTGTTCTTGCTCTTTGGTGTGACAATATCAATGTCGGTCCTTAGCAGTGAACCCTGTTTTTCACGCTCGCACCAAACATATAGAGATCAATGTTCATTTTGTTTGAGATCATTTTCTGCGTGGTCAGCTTGAGGTTTGGTACATCTCGTCGCTAGATCAACCTGTTGATTGTCTCACAAAGTCTTTATCTCACACTCAGTCTGCTTAATTACAAGACAAACTTGCCGTTGATGAACTCCCTACTCGTTTAAGGGGATGTGAGGAGTTAATAATATGTTGAAATTATCTGTTTAAATTATTCTAGAAAGATCTCCTTATGTAGTTTTAGATTATGTGTAACCAATTTGTATATCTTAAATTATTTAGTTAGGTTTGTTATATCTTGTCCTCCTTTTATATTAAGGGTACTTCGTGTATAACCAAATTGTACTGTGTGAATATAGAAAATCTTTTTTTTTTCATTTTTCCTAGTTTTATCTACCACGTGGGTCTCATGAGAATTGGTTATGATATAATATTTATATTGAAATATGGGTTGGAATTGTAGATATATATTTAAAACAAATCGAGTAATTGGTTGGAATTATGTATGTATGTATATAAATCAAATGAATTACAGGGTAAAGTGTTGTTCCTGAGTTGTTTTGAAACTCCATGAATGGAGTTGGAGAAAATTAAAAGGAGAGAGAAAGTACAGGTTGAAGAAGATGTCATGCATTTATTGTAAAGGATTAATAAAAAACATTTTTTAAGGTGATAGGACCTTTAAGGGATGTTTGGGAGTCGGGAAGGGAAGGGCAGTGTTCCTAATTCCTGGCATTTGGCTCACGGGAAGTACTCAGCCTAATCTGGCGCATGAGGTTCACGAGCCCGATTATCCCGACTCATGAAACCGTGCTTATGTTTTTTTTTTTTTACTGAATTTTCTCTTTCCCTTTTTAAAATTCCCTCCTCGTCTTTTTACATCTTTTATTTTTCTCTCATTTAATTGATTTCTTTTCACCTAATTTCCTTAAATTCAGTCACTTAATTTCCTTAAATACAACTATAATTTTTTTTTTCTAATTTATTTCCATAAATTCATCTCATTCTCTTTATTATTTCCATTTATCATTATATGTTTGGTTTATTTTTTATAATTTGTTTATAGTTTATTTTTTTATCAATTATCAAATGCAATCATTTTAATTATTTTATTTTATTTAAGGATTGAAATTTATTAAATTTTGACTCTAACTTAAATTATTAGTGAAATTAAATAATTTTTCTCGTTTTTTTTTTAATATCGATAAGAAAAAAAAATATTATGATGATGTGCAACTCCAATATAAATGATATTGGTGTTGGTAAGTTATACTTTGAATACTACTATTAAACTACTTAAATCTAATCTAAACAATTTTTATTAAATAATATTGGGTTAAGTTATACTTTGCAGTATATTCTTGTAATAACACGAAGATTTCTACTAATTAAAAAAATGATAATTAGAAGTATTCTCGTCGGATGATCTTAATTCCATATTATCTACAAGCATTTATCTGTAGACAGTATAAGATTAGATTAATTAATAAAAATTAGGGGTCCTTATATTTAATCAGTTATATTAGTTATAATCAAGAACTTGTAAAAGAAAACAATAATCTATTTAGTCAAAGTGAGTTTAAAACGCGGTATCCAAGTTAAGAATTTGCTCTCATTCCAAACACCCATAAACTAATCTAGTTTACCATAACCACACCTACCAAACATGCATGTTCCTTATCCAAACACTTTTGCATAACCTGGAACCAAACACCCCCTGGTCAACATGATTTGACCTAAACAACATCAAACATTTATTTCTCCCTTCCATCCTCGAGAAGTGATTCGTCTTTTTCCTCTCTCCGTCTCATTTTAGTTTCATGTTTTCTGCAGCCTAAATCCACTTCTTGAGTTAAACCCTTGCCGCCAAAGATTGCAGTTTGTCACCGTATTAAACCCTTGCCGCTAAAGATTGGAATCTGTCACCGTACTCTGGACGTTAGTACGTCTTGAGACGATGAAGAAGTAGCCAGCGATGCCATGAAGAGCCCAGTCGCGTGGCATTTTCGTGCACCCCTGCGAATCGCGCCACGCCAGCTCGTTGGTTGTTAGGTTGCGCACGACGTCACATGGCCCACGGGCCACAGCCAGCCTCCGCCTCACCGTATGTGTAGCCGTCGGCGCTACTAGATGTTGTGGTCGCTTTTGTGAGTGGTCTCTTTGTTTGTTTTAAGTGTGGTGTGTGATTTCGTTGGGTTTTAGAACCTCATTGTTAGACATTTTGTTGTTGATCAAAACAATCTTGAGACCATTGTTATTAGTTGAGTTGTGAACCCTTAGCCATTTATTTTGGACTTTGTTTTGGATCCATGTATGGGTTGTTTCGTTGAGTCCTTGGATTGTTTTGCTAGGAATGACCTTGTGAAGTAGAGGATTTACATTAACAAATGAATTTTGACCCATTCATGGTGAGTTGAATTGTTGATGATAAATTAGGTTATATAGGACATTTTGACCAACACAGGGTGCTTAAGTAAGCCATGTGTTCCTTGTTAGTTGAAAATTATAAAGTGTTGACTAACCATATAGAATTTACCTTTTAAATCTTTTTAGCCTTCATTAATTGCATTTAGGCCATGAGTTATTGAAAATGAGTCTCTTTGACTAAGTTGACTTGAAATTATCAACTATGACCGGTCATCGAGTTGACTATCGGTATTCGTCGATTGATGGATTTGGAGCTAATGAGTTCAAGTGTGGATTTAGACAGATAAGGGAATCATATCCTTAACTTGGAGTCTTGTTGGTAAATATAAGTATGTGCTGGATAAATTGAGTGTATTTTACTTGATGATCTCTATTGGTTGCTCTATTTGCTTGTATGACAATTACTGAGTAGTGTTACTATGCTATGAACTATACATATTGTGATGGATAAATTGAGTGTAGGTATGAACTATACATATTGTGATGGATAAATTGAGTGTAATTCACTGAATAATCTGTATTGATTGCCCTGCTTGCTATGAACTATACATATTGTGATGCATTGAGTTAATAATTCATGATGAGCTGGCATGTCATTGTGAAACACCGGTTGATTTATTAACTATATTGATATGAATTTGAAACATCCACATTATATATGCATCTATAATTAAGGCCCGGGAGTGGCATTGCCCTACAATGGTAGCCCTGAAACTGTAAACCCTATATAATGAAGGCCCGAGAGTGGCATGGCTCACGAAGGTAGCCCCGACAGTGTAAACTTTTATTCGTTGAAGGCCCGGGAGTGGCATGTCCTATCAGAGTAGCTCTAGTTTCACCATTACTATCTATTGAATACTCAGAACTACTAGGCCCTATTAATTTCATTTAGATATTATCATACATCATATGCATCATTTGATATCATGTATATGCAACCATTCATATATACATGCTTGTACTGATCCCAAGTTAAGGACCCTTACTGTGTTTCCCGACTCACCTTTTCTATTACGGATTCCCTCCAGGTACTTGAAACAGGATGCTAACCAGGGTACTGCGTTGACTATGAGAATTGTTCCATTAAAGTTTAGTTAAGAATCGTAGCATGTTTTACATTTTGCATTTTATGATTATGGCTTTCGGTGTTTATTAAGTGTTTTCCGGATTCCACTGAATAATAGTTCAATAAATGCATTGATTTATTCGTTAAACTGTTTTATAACTGATTTTTCATGCATTAGAGTCATGTAAGGTTTTTGGTTTTTATTCCTTGAAAACCTGGATCTTTACCATTCTAATTTAGTTTACAAAACTTAAAAAATTAATTCATAAAAAAAAAAAACTAGTTTCTCTATAAACTAATGTTAATATTACTCAAAATTGATAATGTTAGTAGTTTTATTACAATTAAAGACAAAATGTAAGCATCTTTTTAAATTTATTGTTGAATATAATGGTTTTTATAAATCTACTGATAAGAATGAAACAAATCTCTCCATTTTAGGATTCCAATTAGATTTAAAAAAATATATATATACAAAGACTAACGTTTTTTATTCGAACCAAACAAATCTCCTGCCTTCGTTGGCCGCTTGATGGTCTGGAGACACCAAGTAGTTTACTGTGATAGTTATTTGGTCATGTGTCATTCCTAGTTAATTTAGTTAAGGTAAGGAATTTTAATAGGCAAAGGGCGCTTGTTCAAGACATATTAATATTAGGAACCAGAATAAGCCAAGGAGCAGTCGTTCAAGACATGTTATATTATGAACCAGAATAAGCCAAGGGGCGCTCGTTCAAGACATGCTAATTTTAGAAACCGAAATATGCTAAGGGGCGTTGGTTCAAGTCATGCTAATTTTAGGAACCAGAATATGCCAAGAGGCGTTAGTTTAAGACATATGTTAATATTGTGAACCAGAATACGTTAAGAGGCGCTTGTTCAAGACATGTTAATATTAGGAACCAAAATACGCCAAAGAGCGCTGGTTCAAGACATGTTTAATATTAGGAACGGAAATACGTCAAGGGGTGGTGGTTCAAGACGTGCTACTATAAGGAACCGAAATATACCAAGGAGCGGTGGTTCAGGACGTGTTCGTATTATGAACTGGAATATGTCAATGGGCACTAGTTCGAGACGTGTTCTTATTAAGAATCGGCATATGTCAAGGGGCACTAGTTCGAGATGTGTTCTTATTAAGAACCGAAATACGCCAACGGGTGTCAGTTTGAGTTTTGGTATTAAAAGGAAGAAGAATATGTCAAGCGGTGCTGGTTCAAGTCGTGTGACGTATCTCATGACCCAGTTAGTGCTGCGATGTATAATTGATTAGTTGAGAATGTATTTACTTGTTGATGTAGCTGGACTGTGTATATTGTACTATGATTAGTGATTCTTACTGAGTATATTTATAATCACTCTAATTATGGTTTTTCAACAGGTAAGTAGGGACAACATTGGGGTGGCTAACTACAGTGGAACTGGGAGGATCATATGGGAAGTCGCTACAAAGTTATTTGCTATTTTATGAGTTGTTTCCTTCTACAATTTATTTGAAATTTCATAGAAGTTATTTGAGATAGGTTTTAAATTGTTTTAATGTACATGGAAACTCTTGCTAGAGACTTGTTTATTTACTTTTGATGTATTTAGAATGGTTATTAGTTTTTAAGTAAATGATTTTTAGTTCAGTTAGGTCGGTTTGAAAACATGCATGTTAGTAAGAATTTCAGGTTAGAACCGTTATGGAAACGCGGGTCTTTACAGTATTGCACATCCATTTTATGCATAAGTAACAATATTTTAGCGAGACTCGCGATCGCTTTACTAAAGTTTAACATTCAAATAGATAGCCTAAAAATATAGTACTTTTACTAATTCTTTATTCAATCAAATTCTAATACTGTCAGCATCGCAACATACAAAAACATTATTTATTTAATGCTATTCTTTTGCTTTTGAAAAGTTTTAAGTTTCATATATACATAATTATTTAGAATTTCAATAAGATAATGGCTTAATTAATTCTTTATGGAAGAGTTATCAAGTTTAAAGTCTTAGAGAAGGTTTTGAAAAGGTTTTGGAAAGGTTTAATATGGTAAGACGAGTATAATTCAGCTGCAGTGGAAATAAAGCTAAATTCGAACTCTTTATTTTTTTCTCAAAGCTATGCTAAAAAAGGTTTTGAAAAGGGTTTAATATGGTGAATTCCGAAGCAGTTGGGACTCTCTTAGCCCAACACTTCAAGCTACCCTCTAGAATATGCAAAAAAACTAAATATAGAGACTATGATCATTAAAAAACATGAGAACACGTGTACAAAAAGACAAAACACAAGTAGAATTAAAAAAAAAGTGAGAAGTCGTCGGTGGTTTGAGAAATAGCTTTTGAATTGTTGTTTGGGGTTTAGAAATTAGAAACAAAAATGAAGGGGGCTTTTAGAACTGCTTCCAATTAACATCTCTCTCTGTTTCATATTTGTTAACGCAGTTTTGTAGCCTCTCTCGAGATATTAAAAGTTGATTATCAGTATTGATAGGTAAGAAATAATTACTGATAAGTGATGATTTACATCTTTATTAAATCATTGATTGCAGGTTGTACCGCTAAACTTAAATCGCCGCAACATGGAATGACATATGACAGTCTTAACCAAAATCACTGTGAGTCGTTTATTTTTCCTTTTCTCTTATTGATGTATTTATGTTTTTATATATGCAAACAATATAACAAAGTTGATTTAGAACCAAAGTATGGCATTATCACGTCAATCCACCTTTTAGATAACAAAAAAATAATAAATGTGAACTTTGCACGTGTTGATGCCGAAAATTGGTCAACGGTCTATCCACAGTACTATTTGTTTAGTAGAGGACGAAAGGCCTGCAAAACA
>JBBMEG010080662.1:0-11088 GCA_037832605.1 Cyclanthera cordifolia
CGAAACTAGGAGAGTTCCAAGGCCTCTCGAAAGCCTTAGGGTTTGAATAAACATTTAGCATTAGTTGATTCCTATCATAATGTTAATACGGAATGTTATTATAAAAACTAGTTTTTTCAATTACTGCCATGAGTTTGATTGGTTTATCAACCAACATGATATTAGACTTACCAAATTCTCTTCCAATATACCAAGGGAGAATGAGAATCTTTTAACACAGGATCCGAATTCGAAATTGAGTAAATTTGTAATACTTTTAAACTCTCGTGAAATATTTGTAATTTTATTGCAATTCGTTTAATAATATGAATAATTTGAATTTAAAAAGGAAAAATATGAACATATTTGTATACAAATAGGAAAATTAAGTAAATAATATTAAAAAAAAACTAACAAGAAACTTATCGTAAATATCGGTGTTGTTTTTTAATAACATGGATTAGAATTAAACAAAATTTAACTTATACGTAGAAACTTGTAATTAAATATTTCACTGTTATTTGTAAATATAAATTGTACTTTTGAATTGTTAGTTAGTCTGTTGGTCCGTTAGTTTACAACTAAAAAATATCTCCAGTAGCCAAGTTCCTTTTATAATTCAATTCCAGAAGTTTATTCAAATTCAAGTTCCTTTATGGTATCTGAGTCCATTAAGCTCAAACAGGTATTTCGATCCAATATATTGAAATTGAGATCCGATTCAAGATTGGTGAACCCGAAAGAGACACCATTTTGAGGGGACGTGTTGAGGATCTCATAATGTCCCACGTCGATAAAGTGGAAAGTTCTCCAAGCATTCTTAAGATAAGGTAGACTACTTCTCTCAATGCCAATTAGTTTTGAGATGGATGCTCACACTTTCTAACTAATAATTATATTAAATATTTTAAAATATCTGGACAAAGAGTATAGGAAGTTAGTTAGGTAAGGCATTAGCTTAGCATTGGGTTAACATATCTTTGGAATAAATTAGAAATTAGGAAATAAGTAAAAAAATAAAATAAAATAACAAAAATTATAAAATAAAAAAGAAAACAAAATACAAAAAAATTGACATTAAAAAAAATTGAAGGAGAATCAAGAAAGCCGGCGGTGTAGTGTAAAAGGGAGGAAGGGATACCATATACTCGTATAAGAAGCAGGACACTTCTATTTTGGCAACGTATCCGTGTCGGACATGTGTCGAATACCGACACTTCCGGACACTCTTCGGACACGTGTCCGACACTCAAAATTTTGTGTCATCATTTATTATTATTACTTTTAATTTTGGACACTTCATGGACACCCCTATTTAAGACTTATTTGTTTCAAGTTGGTAGAGGCCATCGACAAGGACATCCACTGAAGATAGATGTACTAAAATGAAAAAAAGGGAAAGAAAGAAAGAAAGAAAATAGAGCGAAGAAAAAAATTAGATAAAAATTAAAGTATTTAGACATTGTTTAAGGTAGTCTTATAAATTTTGATTTTTGTGCATTTAGTATACATGTAAAGAATTATGAGATTTTGAACTTTATTGGATTTAAATGGATTTAAATGGACTCATATAACTAAGTACGTGAGTTAACTTCATATTCATCCTTATTTGAAATATTTTTGATAGTTAGTAAATTTTTTTATTATTTTGGATTTTATATTTTAATAGTACATCATATAAAATTATAATAAATAACGTGTCCTCGACATGTCCGTGTCCTACATTTTAAAATGATGATGTGTCTACGTGTCTGTATCTCGTGTCCGTGTCCATGCTTCTTAATTACCCATGCCCCAAATGATATGATATGAAGGTGGATTTAAATTATACCAGCCTATGTTGGGCGGCCAAACACATCCTTAATGTTTGCAACAAACTGAAGTTCACGAAGAACCTCAAACACACATGATAAATGATGCACGTGGTCGCTCAATGTCACACTATAAATCAAAATATCGTCAAAGAAAACTAGTGCAAGCTTACGTAGAAACGGTCACAAACTAACCACCTAACTATTTGGTAACTAACCCCAATGATTCCTATCATATTCTCATCCTACTCTTGGTACTCTATCATATCCCCATTCTAAAATACACCTTGTCCTCAAAGTGTGAGGAAGGATGATAACCATACTTACCCCAAAATTATGCAAACTACATTCTCACCAAATAAATGGGTCTTATCCCAAAATATTTAGCTCAATCCTATCTCATTAATGCATCACTATTCTTTCGCATCAAAAGTCACATCTCCATCAAAATTGATGGTGCTTTCTTTTCCCCTTTTTTGACAATGCCTTAATTTTCTCCTTTTTTTCACTCATTAATTTATGTTTTTTTTTTTTTTTTTGACTCTTCCATCTACTTCCCAACCTTTCTTCTTCCTTAATCTCGAAGTTTTATCCTCCAACACTAACTCATGAATCTTCTTCTCCAGCCACCAACAATGTCTATGATTCCACTTTTCCGGCCCTAAATTTCATGTTTTTCTTCCTTTTTTTCAAAAGTTTTTCTCTCGCTTCTTTATCAATCGTTGAGATATCTTTGTCTTCCATCTTCGACGTCTTCCACTTCTCTTTCTCTTGCTCACCTTCTTCCTCTTTCCTTTCTTTTTCTTTTGCTTCTTTTCTTGTCTTTGATGTTTTCCTGCCGCCTTTTGGACAAATTTGCTGCTGATTTCGGGTCCGTTCCGAATATCACCCACCTCTTTTTTAATATTTTGCTCCATTTTTGCCATTTGTTGGCTACATACCGGTTGTTTTTGCATTTCCTTCAAACCTTCTGGTATTTGCTTCAAAGTTTTTTTCATTTCTTCCCACTTTTGCTCTTGTTTGGTCAGAGAAGCATGTAGCTCCCACAAGGCTTCCTCATGATTCATTGCTTGAATGGTTACCCCAGAAAGGACTTGCTCTAATACCATTTGTTAAGACACCAAGAGTTTTAACATTGACAAAAGAACTAATACAAGAGAAGATAAATACAACAAGAAGAATAGAATACAATAAGAACACTATATTATGTTAATAGGTTTACAATACTGAACCCTTAACCTCCCACCACAGTCTTCTTCAAGACAATGTTATAAAGTATTTCCTTTCTTTCCAAAAACCCTAACCCTCATATTATACCCTTATACATATTACACATATATTTCCATCCTACCCTTGGTACTCTATCAATAACATCGGCATTTCCCAATGGCAGTGGTAGGAAATCGTGAGTAATTAACAAAGCTGACACTTGCAACATAACACCTCTACAAATTCCAACACTTGCAACATAACACCTCTACAAATTCCAGCAACTCACACTGAACCACCCTTCCCTAACAAAATGTCATAGTTACTGAGCGAACACACCGGTATTTGTAACTTGTTCACCACATCATTCGACACAAAATTATGTGTCGCGCCGCTATCAATCAACATTACCACTTCTAATCTATGAATTCTTCCCCTGACCTTCAACGTTTTTTATGAGCTCAAGTCTATCAATGAATTCAACGACAATGTCGCCGTCTCATGATCAGCCAGACTCTCCCCTGCCACTTCTAATTCATCAGGCGGCCGAGTTTCCTCTTCTGCAACTCCCACCTCCTCCTCATCTTCTACTACCCACACTTGTAATGCTTGTAGTTCCTTCTTTTTACACATATGCCCAGGAACAAACTTTTCATCACATTGAAAAAAAAGACCCTTGTCTTTCCTAATCTGAATTTAGGTATCTGATAATCGTTCAAACGATCCTTTCGTAGTCTACGGCATAGATGTCACGATTCTTAATGATGTACTGCCACTAGATCGATTAGGAGTAAATGCAAATAACCTTAGATTTGCCCCGCCTGTTCCGCCACTAGTTCTCATACCACTTCCCATAGACGTGGTGATACTTGCTCCCCCTTTCCCTGGCACCCCTGCTCCACTCTTCTGGCCCATCTTTACCTTAAGCTGGATTTAAACATTGTCTTGAATCAACTGTGTCTGTGCCATTAGCATTTTTGCCTTTAAACCGATTGGCCTCAATTTTCGCATCACTTTGAATTTCCTACTTAAGACCACTCTCGAACTTCCCCTCTAACAAGTTCTCGCTAAGGTCTTTCATCCCTTTCAAACATACACCTATATTCCCTCATCGTACCTTGTTGATATAATTTCATTAGCCTAGCATAACTACTGGCTTGGGATGTCAATTGAAATCGTTCGAGCAACAGTACTCGAAAATCACCCGATGAAGCAATCAGGGAATGATCCTCCTCCCATTGGTGCTAAAAGAGCACTTCCCCTTACATTGCAGCATCCAATTTGTCGATTTTCGACAACCTATTCACACAAAAAAACGTTATACCCGATCAAGACACCCTACCAGATCTTCCTCTTCTCCTCCCTTGAAAATCGACACTTGCATGTCGAAAAGGGGTACCCCTCTATTTGTTGGAGCTTGAATTCCCGTCTAACCTACTCCTATCGAACCCGTCGAAATCGAGATTCTGGCCTCCCTCGAACCTACTCTGTCGAAACTAGTCCGCCTAACATCGACACCTACAGCCATCGTTGCACTGTCGATCGCGACCCTTCCCCATGCGCGCCAACCGCCCTCGCAACACAGACCGTGATTTCTATCCCTGCGCATCGGCCGCACCCTCCCTCGCGTTTGCCGATGCGATCACATCCTCCACATTGCGCCGTGTCAAGATCGCACGCAACTCAGTCACTTCGCCAGCCTCTCGCCGTGTCACAAGCGTGCGTATCTCCTCACGCACCAGATCAAATTGCATGTTCATCTGCTGTTTGGCCACGAAATCCTCGACAAACTTCTCCAAGTTCTTCAATGGGCCATCAACCTTTCCCGCCATCGAACCAAAACTGGGCTCTGATACTAAAATTGGTAGAATCTAAACCAATTTTATTATCAAAACCCTAGAACAAGGTTTCTTGTTTCCCACACTTCCAAGAAGAAGTTATTACAAAGGTTCAAGAA
This sequence comes from Cyclanthera cordifolia, assembly GCA_037832605.1. Lineage (NCBI taxonomy): Eukaryota > Viridiplantae > Streptophyta > Magnoliopsida > Cucurbitales > Cucurbitaceae > Cyclanthera > Cyclanthera cordifolia. Next base: position 4,957 of record JBBMEG010080662.1, read on the forward strand.
TGATCTTCCCTCCAAAACCCCTAACTAATATATGAAAACTCCCTCTTCCCTTACACGTGGTCTCCCTCAAGTGCCACTTAACTTCCTAACTCTTCTAGAATACACATTTGATACATTAGTATTGCATGTAGAGAAAACATTAAATAACAGAGTTGCATTTTGGGATTACTAAAACATCTGTAAACAATCTTACCTTCCACACTTGATAAATGTCAATGCTGAGACCAAAACTTATTTTTGTGCAAGGAGATTCCTCTAAAATGTTGAGCATGAGCCGCTAGAGTAAAAAAAAAAAAAAAGAACTCAGGCCTCGTAACTTACCATCATTTCAGCATTTTATGATCCTAAAGCAATGTACAGAACTCACTCTGCGATAGTGGAAGCAACAATTGTCAGCAACATGCAGGGCTGCCCATTTTCTAGTTTCATTTAATTCATTTAGCACCTGAAGATAAAAACATATAATGGCCCAATGGTTACACTGTCGGTCACCCTTCTAAAAACATTTAACACCTGCAGATATATGTTACTCTAAAAACATTCAACGCCTGAAGATATATGTTTTTGGTCTGCCATAAGAACATTGGAAAAACATTTAGCCAATCAAGATAATAATATAAAAAAATTACTACAAGTTCCAAAAATGAAAGAATTTTTAACAAATTGTATGCTTCAGACTGAGATACCAAACAAGAAAATAGAAAGAAAAAGAAAATCTCACCTGTTCTCTTGACATGTAAGAAACTAACCAGCGTCGATGATTCCATGCACGATAATTCATTTTGAACATCTACACCAAAATGGAATTAACTTAGATGAGAGAAAGTTCTTACAAGTGACAGTTACAACAAGGATCCAGTTACAATCAATTTGTTAAAATCAAGTTTGCAGCATCTACCAAAAGTTCAAAATACATAAAGTCTAAAGGGCTTTGAAAACCTATGGATGATTGGTCCCGCCGACTACTTCTTGTGCCTCCCGTACAAGAAAAAATATGAGAGGATACTACCATGGACTTCATTGAGGGACTGCCCCAATCTGAAGGTTATGATGTTATATTCTTGGTTGTGGACAGCTTCTTATCCAAGTATGCTCACTTTATCCCTTATAAAATGATGGCTACCATTTTTGTTAAAGAAATATACACTTGCATGGATGTCCTTGAAGTATTGTATTTGATCTCTATAAAGTGATTACAAGTTTATTTAGAAAGGAATTATTTCAGGCCTTGAGAACATAGTTGAGACGAAGCACAACTTTTCACACGCAAACGAATGCCCAATCCAAAGTGATTAATCGTGAGGTGGAAATATACATTTGTTGTTTTGGTTTTACAAAGAGCACATCGAAACAGTGGTTTAAATGGTTACTTTGGGTTTGGGAAGCATTCAGCTATAACACAGCATTATCCAGTCTTACACGTCCCTTGGAAATCGTATATGGAAGGCCTATGTCACCTATTTTGAGTTATGATAAGGGCACACCTGTCGTAAACAAGGTGGATCAACACCTTCGAGACTGCAATATGATGCAATAGAGGCTAAAAGAGTCGATGAAGACCCAACAACAAATGGTGAAATATGCTAATGAAAAGCATTGTGACGTGCATTTCGAGGTTGGTGACTGGGTATATTTGAAGATGAAACCTTATCCCCACACTAATTTGACAAAGTTAAAACATCCTAAGCTCGCCCCCACGATTTATTGGCCTGTTTCATGTTCTAGGAAAGGTAGGGAAGGTGGCTAATAAGATCGAGTTGCCCCCACCAGCAAGTACTCATCATGTTTTTCATGTTTCAGGGCAAAGCTATGGCACCAAATATGCATGTATTTTCAATTATCGGTTATCTGAATGATGAGCTTTGAGTACGAATTAACTTATTAGTTGTATAGGGAGTTCGAAAAGCTAATGAAGGCTATGAGGAGAAAGATGTGTTCATTAAACGAAGAACATGGCTAAGGAAGATACTACAGGGGAGGCCGCTGTTGCGATTCATGAACAATTTCATGATTTCCACCTTGAGAACAAGATGGTTCCTTGAGGATGGGTATAGGCCCTCAATTACTAGAGTTTAATATAAAAAGAGAGGTGAAAAGAGAGGAGAATAAAAATGAAAGTAAGTTAACTGGAGAAAGTCAATTGGGCCCAAAGTTAGTTAGAACATGGGTAGTAACTAGTGAGTATTGTTAAAAGGGGGAGAGAGGTTATGAGATGGTAGGTTTTGACTATTGCGTGGATTGTGGAATTCACAGATGTGAGAATTAGGAAGAGTACAAGATTTCTTTAAACTTCATTTTTATCCTTTTGATCATAAATAAAATTGGAAAGTCCTATAATCCTCCTCCAGAACAACAACAATAAAAAGAATGCATGTCATACAAATTCGCTTTACAAAGAAAGTTATAGTAAACCTCCGAATTTTAATAATATGCAGGTCTTTGAACCTCAGCTGTTCTTTCCACTAGCTCAGATTCTTTCTTCAAAATTTCTTCTACAGTATAGCCTTTGTGAACAAGCAGCTTGATCATCCACCGCCTGCAAAGAACTGACATTCTTAATTTAAAAAATATCTATGAACAAAATTAGCAGACTATATAAATAAAATTAGCAGACTCATTTTTCATTGAGGTTGTGAGACGTAACATGCAAAATAACATACATGAGCTTGCAAAAATATTCGCTGAATGGAACTCAATACAAAAAGAAAGGACGATTACAAAACAAACTAGACGTACAGAACAATTAGACGGAACACCATAGGGACAAAAAAAATCGGTTATCTCAAAAACTTTGTCCCACTCATTCAATATTGAATACTACAAGCTTAAGAACTTCTTGACAAAACAAAAACAATCCATTATACCTAATGCAGCAGAAATTTGAGGGATGAAAGAAAAATTGTTTGAAGTTGTAAAAGTATTGAAGCCTGTTTTTCATAAAGAAAATGATTTGGGTTTTTTTCGGCTTATGTTAAATCACCAATCAAATCAAAAGTTTAAACAGAGGGTTGGAGTAAATTTAATTATACCAATTTTAGTTGGGAGGAAAACGACACGGCATAGACTCGAACTCAGGACCTTTTGCTCTAATATCATGTTGAATTATGTCAAACCACCACCCATGAGCTTAAAGCTTAAGCTCCACTATACCCGGAGTAACCACGCTCATCCCTAAGTCAAGCACCATGAGACATTGAAGGAATGGAGACGCGGGAGAGGAGGTGTCTATAAATTAATATTGTGTCTCAAACCTGAAACCTTGAGGAGAGCACACCTTCAAAGTCCAAGCCTTCAACTACTGCGCCACCCCTAAGGGACAACAATTTTCATCTTATTAATAATAGTATAATACTATTCTCAATTAAAGTACCTTGAGGGTAATAATAACCCATCCCCAGGCTCATATCAGTCTCAACAAACTCGAACCAATTACTAAATCCTTACCTATGGCTCCATGCTTGTTCACTCTTGGGAAAATATGAAAGTACGAGCTTTGACAAAAAAAGTTCGTCCATATACATAGGGAGATGTTGTTTCTTTGACAATATGAACTTCCTGCAGGTTATAGGCATGGCAAAATCATAAGCGATGGGCCCTATTTCAATTCACACCAGAAGATGGCAAATCAATAATAAAATTTCTGTGTAACGAAAGAAGGCTAGATTGTTTGGTTTAATCTTTGGAATAATCATTGTTATCAATACAAGTTTGACGTACGTTTCTTGTACTATTCTAAAATAATTCACGGTTCTTCTATTTAATAAGTAACAAATATTTAAACCGTTACAGGCCAGGATATACAATCTTTTTTTTTTTTTTTGCTTTACAAGTGAATTCCATGAAACAAAATATGCATTGATAGTTCCAAATTTAGAACTTAACTCCTTAAATAAAAAATAATCAGCATTTCAACATTGGAAAAAGTTATACCAAACAAGGAACAAGCAGAAACCTGGAATTCCATGCAGTGCCAAAATCGCAGCTCAGTAACAAAACAGTCTTGCTATGCTTCATGACCTCGCTTTCAACAGAGCTAAATGAATTCGATAATCCACATAGAGAATTTCCAGCCACAGTTCGAACAGCTTGGCTGCAAAAGCTCTTATATTTCCTAGTAGCAGCCATGAATGTGTTTCTAGCAGCTATATATAAAGGATGAAGAATCTGCGTTGATATGCCCAACTTATGATCTTGTAGCCAAAAATTTGAACTATCATTCCCAATAATATCAGAGCCAGCACTTTTGGAGCTATATTTCTCTTCATTCAGTTTGGAAAACTGGGATGGGTGTATAAATCCAATCTCATCGCTGGATTAATGCAATAATAGGGCACAAAAACGGTCAATCAACAACAAAATATGACTAGGCATGAAAAACACAAATCCTGTACTAATATTCAGAGCAATGTCGTCCCGATAATCAGAAAAAATTGGTTTAGTAACCAAATCCGGTAAGAATCAAAATGAAGCTTCCTTAGAACTAAGACTGTAACTAGACATGAATTGTTAATTCCACTGCGATGATCTTCAAGCCAAAACAATCTAAGTAGCAAGAAAAAGCATCAATACGACCCTCAGTATATGGAATCTAGCAAAGGGGGTTTTCTCATCAAATTCGAGATGATAATTTACATAAATTTCCCAGAAATCAAACTCGAACAATGAAGAATCTAACTTTTCACAATCGGATACTTACATAAGATGGTCAGAGTCTAAAATTCGTTCGAACTGACTTAGCAAATCCTCAGTTTTCGCTTCGAAATCAACATTTTCCTGCGACAATTGTGACATTTGAAATGTTAGAAAAATGACAACAGAAAACTTCAAAATCACTTCATAGGAGAAGTAGAGGGGAAAATCTGATGATACACAAATCCAGAATCATTGATAAAACACCTCTTCAGTTGGGTAAAACACAGGAGCATCCTCAAGCTCCGGCTGGATTCTTCTGGACGCCATCTGTCAACAACCAGTTCGAAGCTTTAACTCAATCAAACAATCTCAAGAAAACGTATTGATAGAAAGAGAATAAAGAATGGCAAGTAGATCAGTTCAATTTGAAGAATCGCTCCATCGTTTATCGGTCAAACTACTGGCCTCCTTCCCTCAATTCTGTTAACTCGAGATGATGTGCCTGATTGATTTATGTTTCGAGCTTTTTTTTTTTTTTAGTACAAATTCGAAAAATGGACAACCAACCCTATTTGAGCACAACTTGAGCAGGTCGTATTGAATTAGATTAATATCAAATAATGAAATCACTACACAACCAATTCTTTCGTGAGTATTTGTTTGAGATTTTATGGAGTGTTTTATTTTAAGTGTTTAGGTATGATGAGTTAATATAAATGTTTAGAGATTTTTGTTTTTACAATATATGGTTTTAGTAGAGAGTTTAGAATTAAATACTTGTTTGTTTCATGATTTTGGGAAAAAATTGTATATGATTGTTTGTTTGTGTAGTGTTTTTGTTGTGGGTTTTGTTGCCGAAAAATGGTCAACGGATATCCACAGTAAATTTGTTTTAACTGAGGACGAAAATGCCTACAAAAAAATAAAAATTAGAACACACCGATGTGGTGTGAGCCACAGGGCCTCCGATGCCTAAGTCAGTAATGGAATTTATGAGGATAATTTAGAATACTAGGAATGACTTAAGAACACTTAACTTGGGATCCCTCATTTGGACCGTAAGATGACTTGACTTTTATAGCAGTCGATCTTGTAACCGCTGCAACTCACTTATAGCTATATAATGGCCGGCCGTTAGAAACGTCCGTCATTAAGCCGGGTATGAATACCGGCGTAACTTCTAACGTTACCCTTTGGAGGTGTAACGATCTTGACTCTGGACTTGGTCGACTCTTTGAAGAGTCCTGACCTTCACGGTCAACCTAATCGGGCCGACCTACTCGTTGTAACGGGCGATGCCACGGGGTGCAGCGCATCCATACGCTACTTGGTCTCGGTTGACTTTTCGACGAGTCCTGACCTCCACGGCCAATCCACTCGAATCGACCTACTCGTTGTAATGGGCGACGCCATGGGGTGCAGTGTGTAACGGTCATGCTCGTCCAGTGCGTGTTGCACATGGCCGCATGCACCATAAGACCCCTTTTTACAATGCTTTCT
>JBBMEG010080663.1:0-11087 GCA_037832605.1 Cyclanthera cordifolia
TAATGTATCTGAACCGACACACACACATATATACATGTGGACTAGAAATCTCAACGTGCGTATTATTTCTAACCTCATGTTTGATCTTGTCGTTTATAAGTAAGAGTAATAGACAAAACGATTACATTATTGGTACTGTTAAAGTATTGTAAGACACTGAACCTAGGTAGTCTAGTATACTTTATATTTAAATAGGGCTACGATTATTGTTAGAATTATGTTCGTGACCAAAAAGATTGGTAACGCAGTGATTTCATTGTTTGTTATTATTATAGTTTAACACAACCATCACGGGTTTGATGCTGGAAATCGATATTTGGCTTTCAATTTATTTGGGAGTAGTGTGACCTCTAGGTAGGGTTTGTTGTCCTCCTCTCCTGTTTCGTACTAAAAAAAAAAAAATTGCGTGTGGGTCTTGGTACAACCCTCCACCTTTCATTTGCTATAACGAAATGATCTCTCCATTCTCTCGATTCTTCGTTTCCAACTTTTTTTTTTCTATTTAATTCATAACCATTGGGAATTCAAAAGGTTATGGAAAATATTTGTTTTAAGAATAAACATATTAAAAATGTCATATTCTTATTTCTAAGAATATTTTTTCTAGATAACATTTTCATATTCAAAAAAATCAACTTCTCTTTTAAGAACATATTTATCGTTAGAGATTTTTCTAGTGGGAGGAGACTCATTTCACGTTTTGGACTTTTGGAGCGCATCCATCGTCAATCGTCCTTTTGGGCATGTACCTTCCTTTTCCGACTTTATGCTAATCAATAGGTGTATTTCCGAAAGTCTTATTTTGTTTCACACTAAAAGATCAGTAGAATGTTTTCTACCATCTTTTGTTATATTTTACCAGTTACTCACCTTCTTAATTTTGAAATAGAACCCATAGTTTCTATTTACGATATATTTATTGAAAACATGGGCAGATCTATAGGGGTTCTAAGTTTTGGGCGGTAGAAAATTAATTGTCGATGTATTATTGTCTATTTGAACATCAATTGTTTTCTATATATCATCCCAAAATTCACGTATCAATTTAAGCGTTGTTCCTCCTTATATATTGCAAGATATTTTTCTTAACTTAATAATGTGAAATTTTGTTCTCGTGCATTAGAAACCATCATTCTCCCAAACAAAGTGCACCTCAAACCTTTCGAGACTTACGTAGTACCTTCATTTACATTGAATAAAACCTCTCCTCAAACAAAATATACTCAAACCATACCAAGTTTATCTTCTTTGTTCTAAATCGAGTCTTTCACTCACAACACTAAATTAGGAGCTGAGCTATGATAACATTTGTTAAGTACGACAACCTACCTAGATTTCTATATATATTAGTACGATATTCTCCACTTTGAGCATATGTATCCTCCTACTTTTATTTGTGAGATATTATCTAAATTCATTAGATTTAGTATTTAAATATTAATAAATATTTATGACATTTGTTAGATGTATCATAAGGTTTAGATATTTATGAATTGTTTAGGGATATTTTAATGTTCGTTTAAACTACATTGGCCAGGTCAAAATTATTGTTAATATTTTTTGATATGGAGTTCTTCTGGGATATTGTTTTAAAATATCATTTTAAAATGGGTTTCCTTAGATTGATCTTGTATTTAATTAAAGAGAGTTGTGTGTTTTTAAGTTGGGAGCCAATGATTTACTCTAGATCCTAATTTCATCGATAAGATTGTTAAGGTCGTTTGATTGACTCATTCATGAATTTTTAGGCACGTAAATCGAGAAATTCTGTAGCTTTAAATGTAAGAACTCTTACCTAGGATTGTGTAGTCCTTAGTGTGAGTATGCGTACGAGGAGCGAGAACTTAAACTTTTAACTTTGAAGTCGTTAATATAAGAGGTTGAATATTACTATGTTAAAAAGAAAAATTACATATAATAATTAAGACTATTTCAAACCATACATTTTATACCCAATATACGCACCTTTCATTAAACATTTTCACTTAACGATGTCGGGATACATATATGCACACTCATACATATACATACACATACATTAAATTGGGTGTATGAACAAAGTGGTAATAAAAGATTTGGTTGCTCCGTCGATCAACGTGTAACTATCTTTTTTCTTATAAAATAAGTTCAAGATTGGAACAATATTCAAGATGCGCACAAGGATTGCATTTGAAATATTCGTAGATAATTTAATGTAATCTTGTGTTAAGTCTTTGCATGCGTTGTCCACTAGCTTTTCTAGTTCAACCACAACTTCTTTTTCTTCACAATTTCCATATTGTTTGACGTAGCATTCTACTGCAGAAGCAACATGTCCTCTCTCTTGTTCAAACTAATTCAACAAAAACATTGTCATAACTATATTGTTCATGACTTGTGTTTAATAAACATTTAATTTTTGAAAATTAAGCTTACAACAATTAAGATAGTATCATTTTCGCTGCTTCTCGGTGTACTAAAATTAAGATCTTTAAAACAATACGATACCACCTCTATTGCGTTAAATTGAAGAGTCCTTTTGTAGTTCTTTGGTATGTTCTTATATATAGTATCCTTCAAAAAAAAAAAAAAAAAAAAAAAGTTTACAACAATTACTCAAACCAACGAGTTTTTCTTACTTAAATATCTACACATTTTGTCTATGTTTTCAAAAACGGTCTAAGCTACCAATTTTCGTTTTGATTTTTAAAATAGGGTTAAGATTGTTGAGGATCTAGCATAAGAAAAAGTAGAAGAGATAAGACAACCTTAATCCTTATCAGGAAGAACCTCCTTACAATATATAAGATACTTAAACTACTGTTCGCATTACTAATTGATTTTGAGATAAATGTCAAAAATGATCTAATATAATATCAAATCTCATTAAAAACTCACTCAATAATTATCAAACGAGTCTTAAATTTTTTAGTTCTCAAAAAAAAAAAAAAAACTATTTTAGTCCACAAATTCTTGTTTGATTTTAAAGAACATTAATTATAATTAAAAAAAGAAAGAAATAATTATCAAATAAAACTTGTGTGTACCTTGTGAGAAGTTATATCATTCATGAGTCTGCTAATTACTCCAGCTGCTTTTAAGAGCATGGGGTCACTGTTAGCCCATTGATAAACCTCTTTTGAAGAAACGTCGTCGTCTTTCAAATGAAGGAATGAAATGGAAGCATATACATAAATACTGATAGATACAGTTGCAACTTTCATATACTCTTCCATGGATGGAACATATCCTTCATGGTACCATTTGGCTTCCATCAAATAAGCTTTGCATAGTCCTTTCATCTAATATTTTTAATACACAAAATTTCAAAAAAAAAAAAATAAAATAAATAGATTTTCTTAATTAATTAATTTCATAGAAAAATGCAATACAATATATATATATATATATATATATATATATATATATACACACACACCTGATCTTTTGCATAATCCAATGCAAATGGGAGGCTGTGTTCTTTGCAAATATCTTGTTCAATCTCCCTATAAAGGTTAAATATAGCTCCATAGAGAAATTTCATATAGTTGGGGAGCTCCTCAATATCATTAATATCCCACCTTCAATTTCAATTATGTCATTAATTAGATAATTGAGGAATGTGGCATGAATAATTCACACTAAACATTCATCCTCTAAGTATCAAAATTGATTGCTTTTGGGAGTATAAGTGATTACATTTTCATCATCTATCACTTGTCTTCGTGAACTCCAAATATCAATTTTCAAAATCAAACCTGTGATTGTGGGTCGAATTTGATTACGACCAATCAACTAAATTAATATGTCACCTACCCTCTTAGTCGTGATCTGAAGTTATTAAATGTTAGATGAGTACTAGACACTACAAGTTTGAACGGCTTAGGCGACGGAACATTCTGTCGCCTTAAGCATGAATTTTCGTCGCCTTAGCCTATGGCGACGGAAAACATACCGCCCCCAGATCAGTCGGCTTAGTCTACAACGACAGACAAAGTATTTCGTCGCACTTTGGTCCCCATCGATGACGGACGAGCATTTTGTCGCCTTAGAAACTGAAGGCGACGGAGATTGTCTCTGTCACCTTAGACACCTAAATTGAAGCTTCGGTCGCCTAAAATTATTTTTCTTGTAGTGAGAAGATCATGGATATATCACATGGGTATCTAAATTGTTAACAACTTATTGTGCGTGGAACAAAAAAAATTGTGCATCCTTGTCAATTAATTCAATTTAGTCACTTGTAGACTATTATATACTAAGTGCTAAAAAATAATAAAATAAAGTATGATAGTATGATGGATTAAAACTTAAATTTCTAACAAACCATATAATTCTAAAACAAATAAATTATATATATAAATTAATTTGTTAATATTTGTCTACTTTGAGTAAACTCTTATGCATATATTTTTAGTTTCACTCAAAAAGTATCATACCAAACGAGATGTTATTATCTATTTATGAATCCTTAGTTAGCTAACGTGAGAAAATGATTTATTTGTATTTGTTAGACAATTTAATGATGGAAATTGATTACTTATTATTTTTTCCAAACATTGTAAAATGAGAAAGAAGTTTAAAACATGAAATTATTAATTAAAGAGTTGAAGAGCAAAACCTTTCGATCGCATTGGTGAATGATTCAAGTTCATCCAATGTAGCATAAACATCATACGTATCATCAAGAACGGTTAATAATGTAATAATTTTGGCCAATAATATTCTATCTCTAGAGTATTTTGGTTCATAAAATGCTCCCAATGCCCAAACAAAATTCTCGACAGTTCTATCTCTTGCAAAAGATAATTGTTCCATTATCTTAAGGTCGATCATCCACCTACACACATTAGTCAACATAATTAAAATTATGAAAAGCAAAAAGAACATAATGTATGATTGGTTAGAAATTATTAATAAATATTTAAGATACTGGTTAGATATTATACCAAAAGATTTATATATTTTTCGAATTTTATCATGATTTCAAAGTTTACCTTGACAATTCAGCCAGTTCTTTCTGGTATAGTTTTTGCAAGAGGTTGTAGTCCAACATGGCAAAAGTGAGCAAATCATTGTTATGCAATGGATCATTATTGTAAAGAGAGATATAGTGATTGCTCATGAGCCTTGGATATGCTTTAAAAATTGGCCATTTCAAAGCATATTTGATTTCTTCTGCAAAACAAGAGCTTGAATCCATGGCTATGATCTCTTGAAGGTGAGCAGTTGTAAATGCCAATGCTTCATCCAAAATATTTTCTTCATTCATTCTCAAATGAGATGCTTCATACAAACTTAATAAACCTCTTTCATCTTTTACAATTGATTCCTTAAACACTCCCATTTCATTCCTAAACTTGTTGAATATCTCTGCTTGAAAAACAAAATTAATGTATATTTTTTAATAATTTCTCATGTAATTAATCAAAGTTCTAATTTTAATTTTTACAAATTAATTAAAAGTAATTAACTTACCACACTCAACGAAATAGCCTTGTTGTCTTAGCAATCGAAATCGAAGAGCCATCATGTATAGATCTTCATCATAATCAACATTGCAAGATCTATAGGTGTGTTCTAGAATTTCATTAATTTCCTCTTCGAAGTGGTATGACAAACCCAAACGTTGGATTAAATCAATCAATCTTAATTTTTCCGAACACTTATCAGCAACTGCCACAAACATGTTTCTAACTTCTTCTTTCAATTCTCCAACTTGTTTTCTGACCACATCCTCTTCTTCCTGATTCTTAATGATATTTGTCCCACCAGAAGCAAGTCATATAGAACTTTTAAATAGATTTTTCATTACTAAACATTATAGAAGAAAATAAAGCATAATTGAAAATTGTTGAAATAAAAGAAACTAAATTAAACCCTAAAAAACAAGAGACGCATAATATATCATTTGTTCTAACATCTTTTAATAAGTTTTACAAGTTTCTATTTTAGGATATATTATTGAAAACATGAGCGGATTAGGGGTTTCAAGTTTGGGGCGGTAGGTCTCCATGAGATGTCGCAGTTGGTTGAAGACTTGAGATTGAGAGGTGTGTCCCCTCAAGATTCTAGGTTCGAAACCTATTTGTGACAATAGTTTGTACGTAGTCTCCACTTCTTTGATGTATTCCCTGTCAGGCTTAAGGACGGGTATATGACGTGTATAGTTACCCGGGTATAGTGTGGAATATCTATTTAAAAAAAAAAAAAAAGAGTTTGGGGCAGTAGAAAATTAATTGTCGATATAATTATTGTCTATTTGGGCATCAACTCTCATGACTATATTTTCTATCATCACCCTGAATCAACATATTAATTTAAGTATTGTCCCTCGCATAAAAGATATTTTTCTTAATTTAACAATGTGAGATTTTGTTCACATGGATTAGCAAACATCATTCTCTAAAACAAAGTGCACCTCGAACCTTTGAGACTAGCCTAGTACCTTCATATACATCGAATGAGACCTCCCATCGAACAAAGTATACTCAAATCGTATAAGATTGATCTTCTTTGTTTTAGATCGAGAGTATTCGCTCACATCACTAAGTTGGGAGTTGGGCTCTGATACAACTTGTTAAGGACGACAACCTACCTATATCTTCATACTAGTATGATATTCTCCATTTTGAGCATATATCATCCTGACTTTGTTGTTTGTCATAGAAGTCTCATATGGCATTAATAAAAGAATTGGGATGAAAATTCATACAATCTAATGCTAACGACATTATAAATGAAATGTTGATTAAATTTTTTTTTTCTTTTGCAATTTGTACTTCATTTGATCTTTTACTTTACCTCTTCAAATTTAATTGATATATGAATAAATAAATAAATATATGAAAAGTTAAAGTTAATTAGACTTAAAAAACAGAAAATATGAACGCATATTGGTAAAAGAAAGTGAATAGAAGAAAAATTAGAAAGAAATGTACCATATTTTTGTTTATAATAAAGGATTAATAGAAACTAAAATTGAATTAAATTAATGATAAACCAACCAGAGTGTTTGAAGAATGGGAATTAAGAAAATAATCTCCCCAAGCAGTGGGTGGAAAGTTAGCAGATCGACGAGGAACAGCATCATTGGAAGAGCCATTGTTTGGCATTTTTTAATTTATTTGTATTTTTGAATTAATTATTAGCTTTGGAATTTATAGGCAAATATATCATAACCCAAGTGGATGGATATACACACATTTGTGGATTACAAAGCTCTACGTGCGTATTTTTCTAGCCTCACATTTGGTCTTCCTGCTACTCTATCTTATCATTTTAAAATAAAAGCGGGAAGAGAAGGGATGAGATAAGAAGACATAGCAAGGAAATGAAACAAAGAGTAAGGTTATGTTTGTTTTCTTATTATGAGTACAAGACTATGTTTGTTTTCGATAGAACAGAAGTGGTTATCTACCAAAACTATTAGATTCTATTTGGTAGTAAGTAATCATTTTTAAACACTCATCAAACCTTCTGTCAAACTACTTTATTAAATTTCGCATCAAGCATATCACTCAACTACTACTTGTCGAGGATCTCATAGAATTAGTTTTGAGATGGATGCCCACACTATCTACTTTCAACCTATCATAGCCTATTAAGCCCAAACGGGTATTCGGTCCAATAAAATGAAATTGAGATTCGAATCAAGATTCGTGAGCCCCAAAGAGGCACGAACATGAGGGTGGGCTACTCCTCTCATAGCCAATTGGTTTTGAGATGAATGCCCACACTTGGTGAGCCTAAAGAGGCACCATCTCAAAGGGGCGTGTTGAGGATCTCATAATATTGGTTTTGACATGGATGCCCATACTATCTACTTTCTAAGTCTACTAACCTCAATCCACAAACAAGTAATTACTTATTTAACCACTATTAATACTAATCTTCAAACAAGTAATTAACTACTACAAATAAATTTAAATATTTGGATGTACTTTTTTTTAAGTATTTAGTAAATACTAATTTGATATACTCTCTAAATTTCATACCAAACAACCTTAAGAGGCGTTTAGGCTCATTAATAAAAGGAAAAATGAGACTGGAATATAATTTTAGTTGTTTGGATCACAAAGATTAATTATACACTTTCCTAAATTTTTTTTTTAATTTTCTTCCTAAATTTTTTTTATTATTCTCACAACATTTTTTTTTTTAATTTTCGATGAACGTTTTTCTCATTATTATTCTTTTTACTCAAACAAAATTAATTATTCTTCTCATAATCATTCACTTACTCATTCTATTTGGAATTCGCATTTCTTCCATAATCATTATCATTCAATTGGCCAAAACACAGCCTAAATAACTAGTGTGCATTTGGGTGAATTGTGAATTTATGTTATTGGAGGGTTTTTTTTGCAAATAAACTAAAGTTGCATTTATATTAAAAAAATGACAAAACCCTAGCCTGCTTTGATGTGACCTTTTAAACACATATCGCAATCTCGTATTTCACTTTCTAAAAAAATCGGTACAACTCATGTGACCCTTTTTTTTTGTCTTGTTCCCGTTTGATTTTCGTGCCAAGCTTCTCGCCGGGAAACCTCCATTGCCGTCGCCTTTAAGCTCCGTTCGCGAGAAACCCAGCCGAACCGAGCCCAGATCCGCGTGGCCCGCGCTTGGTCGCTCCCGATCTCGCCTCAAACCCGGCCGTTTCTGCTCGTTCCCCACCCAATTCCGTGACAAAAACGCCGCTCAGCTTTGCGTTTCGAGCAGACCCGACCCGCTCGCCTATTGCGACTCACCAGTATCGCCCGACCCGAACACCCGTATCTCCTGTTGACCCGTGACCCACCTGCTTGTAGTGGGCTTTGTTTATTTCATCTTATTGTTAAGAAGTTGATAAAACTATTAAAATATTACAAATTAATTTTTAAAAGTATTTATAAATCTATTTTTTAATTTTATTTTTATATTTAAATTCTAGTTTTTAAAGTTATCATCCTTCTTTATTCAACCTTTATTTAATATATACGATTAATAAACTATTTTATTTTATATAATGCTATTTATAAATATATATTAATAATATTTTATTTATTTACTATAAACACTTATTTATAATATTAGTTTATTTAAATATAATACAAATTAAAAAATACAATATAAAATTTTAATGTATCTCATATCTATTTCTTCTCAAGTAAATGGTTTTGTGGCGTTAAACTACAAATATTAAGATTAAAAAAAAACAATTAGATAAAAAAAAAAATCAAACCATTAAAACACTAAATAAGATAAATAAATCTACTAGTTTATGCGTAGGCGTGCTCGTTGGAAATAATCATTCGCAAGTACATTTGGACGTAATAAGCACACACTATTGATTCAATTTGGTGAAGGCACTATGTATTCATACGAAATGCTCTTGGTAGTTTGTAATTCAAAAACAAAATATTTAATATTAGTCATTTAATGTTATATTTCAGTTATTAATAAAGTTTATTATTTTCATTAATTACATATTTAATATTCCAACAATATTCAGTTTTATCACATTATTGAGATTAATAGCGATGTGCCATTAGTTAATTATTTAAATAAACATTTAGACAAGTACGTGAAAAATACGAGTGGATTATGTAATCAAATGGATCTTGATCCCATGTAGACTAGTTTAGTGAACTACCCTTAATTCAACTTTTATAAATAGATTCCATATAATATAATTGATTAAGGGTAAAAGATTGAGAGTTAATTTGAATCATAACCAAGATTAGAGAAATTAGTGTGAAATTCTAATATTAGTTAGTTTTTTTTTTTTTTTTTTTTGTGCTTAATTCCATTTTCTTTTTGTTATATTTATCAATAAGAAAGGTAGATATTATAATATTAGCTATATATATTTGATTATAAATTATTTTTGGTTATATATTTGCAAGTGATGGATTTACAAATATTAAATGAAAGTATTCATATGTTGGGAAGAGATGTCTAAGTATTTCCTTCAAGTATCCTTTCCCTTGCTTTTGAAGCCTGCATGGTTCATATAAATTTATTTTAAAACTTTAAAATAAAAAACCCAAAACAACCATACTTATATTGAGTTAGAGATTCAACTATCCTATCTCTTAACTTGTTAAAAAAAAATGACAATTGTTTATGAAATTTTGTCTAATTTAATGATATCAATGTACATGCATCTAAAGATTATGAGGTCACAAGTTTGAATCACCACCTTTAATTGTTGTAATCTAAAATAAATTAATGAAATTTTAAAGTTTTGCCAAAAGAGGAATAGTTCACGTAAATATAAAAAATAATTAATGAAAGTTTATTCCATATAAAAATTTTGGACATTATATTTTAATTATATAATTTTTCAATTTTGCCTCTAATTGAATATATCAGGTGACCTGATAGAAACTAATCGAAATGTGGTGGATTTAATTGTCTCATTTTTCTACTAAGTATGTAATTATTTTTATTTAAAAAAAAATGAAATTCATAAATTTTCTTTATTTTTTTAATTTATTATTAATAAAAAAATAGAGAAATAATATTGTAGAGAGAGAAAACCTGGTTATGCCAATTAGTGAAAATAGTAATGAGAGCAAAAAGAAATATTTGAATTGCTGCTCCCGAAAGCAAGCCAATCCAAAGTCCTTTAACTCTCAAATGTGCAACAAAACCCAACACGGCTGCAATTGGAATCCCAACGATATAATATGATCCCAAATTCACATATGCACCTAACCGTTGCCATCCACTGCCTCTCGCAACCCCTAAATTAATCTCACATAAATACATTAATAATTAATTAACATACTTTTATATATATACACACATGAAATAAATTACAACTTTGATCTATATTATTTTGGATTACATTATATATATACTTCCTAACATTTGACAAAACCTAAAATGTAGCATGGTACAAATTGGAGAGGGGACAACAAACCCTATCTAAAATGCACTACTGCTCTCAAATAATTTGAGAGCCAAATACCGATTTCCATGATTGAACTCGTGACGCCGATGTTGTGAATAAAGTGATATTTTGTAATTCTGTTGACCGTATGTTTATTAAAAAGTGATTAAATTAAGGGTAAATTATATAATTAATCTCTATGATTTTGAGAAAGTTAGAGTTTAGT
>JBBMEG010080664.1:0-11086 GCA_037832605.1 Cyclanthera cordifolia
TATATATATTTTTTTTTTTTTTTTTTTTTTTTATTATTCTTCTTATTATTTTTTTTTTTTTGCAGTACAATGAAAGATTGGGAACTTCAAATAGATTTTGTGGTTGTAATTAAAATATTAAGATAGTAAGTGAGTTATACTTACGTTTAGTAGTTTAGTATAATTCGGAGATTAAAGCGTTCGTAGGTAACAAACCAGAGAAAATTATAAATTTGGTTTTTATGATTTGAAGAAAATTGGAGTTTAATCGTTTAAAAATTTAGATTTTAGTCTATATAATTTCAAGAAATATAAAATTTAATCCATCTAGTTTAGAGGTCCCTTGATTTGATAAAGTCTAAAAAATAGACAATATTACTTGTAAACATAGGAAAATTAAGTACGTAAATGTAAATTATTTCTTAAGTAAGAATGTTGCTTTTAATTTTATCTATTAATTTAGTTATCTCACACTCTCATCATTAAACACATAAATAATTAACTTCTATATATTTTATTCATCAATAATGAAAAATGACAGACTATTTTTTAGATTTTATCAAATCTTAAGGATTAAATTTTAATTTTTCAAACATAAACACTAAATTATAGATTTTTCAAATTATAGAAACTAATTAACTCTGTTGAAAAAAAAAAAAAAAAAAAAAAAAAACCACATTATTTTATTTCTTTTTATTTAACTCTCTAATTATAGAATCAGCCAATCACCTTATTTCTGACTTCTCACTCAAACTTAAATTTCTGAAGTCAAAAGCTTTTTGGTACAAACCACTCAACAAACCCATTATTTTGTTTTAATTACAAAGATCCTAAAATAATATTCAGTTGGATAATTATTTTGTTTTTTTTTAAATTAATCCTATAAACTTTCTTTTGTGAAATTCGTTCATTTGAAAAATTAAAAATCATTAAAGAAATTATAAGAAAATAATTACAATTTCCAAAAAAACAAATGAGGATTTTTTTTTTTTTAATTGCCCAAAATAATACCTCATTTTTATTATTTGATATTAACCAGCAACACTTAAAAAAACAAATAATAATAATGATAGACTGCAATTTCTGAGTTAATTCGTGTATTTCATCATTATAGCTTAATTTCAGGTAGATTAGGATCTTAATTAAAAGTTCTAACTTGATTTTAATAAAAAAAGCAACCTTCTTCGATGCACATCTACCCCTCTTTATTTATCTCGTTTCTTGTGAGTTATTATAAAAATAAAATTTTTAATTCAAGGAATTAAGAATTCAAACCGATGATCTCGTAATAATGAAAGCATAAGAATGGTCGAGTTGCTACCGGCAGTTTTAACAAGATTTTTAAATGAAGTTGAAAAATGCATTAATGTTAGTTTGAACATATTATGAAAAAAAAAAAGATCTATATAACCTTATAAATCTAATCTTAATTTAAGTTGAATAATAAGTTCAATCTTTGACATTTGTGTCTTCTAGGGTCTTGATAATTATTATTTTTTTAAATAAAACTTAACATAAATTTGAAATTTGTCTAATTGAATTTGTTTTTTTTGTTTTTTGTTTTTTTTTTGAGTTTATAACAGGGGAGTGGAGGGTCAACGAGTGATTTCTTGATCATTAAATCAATACTAATATTTTTGAATATTAAAACTTTATTTGATGCAAAGTAGAAGTTTGAAAGATTTAACTTATAATCTAAACTTTGTTGAATAATCTCTCATCCTCACTCACATGTTTCAAATCATGAAAATTTGGGCTTCAATTTGTGCTCTCCTTATTAATGGACTAATTTATTTGTATTTGTATAAATGGATCTTTTATCCTTTCACTGAAAATTGAGGATTGATGGGTTTTTTTTTTCTCAAACAAGAAGAACTTCATAAACCAACAAAACAATACCACGTAGCCTCCAGAAAGAAGCGCCACTAACGGAGACAATCCCCCAATACGAGTATGGCCACGAATCACACCTCGAAAAGTGACCAACCCAATGAAAAGATCGATAACAAGAATGATTTTATTCTGTAGTTAACCAAATCGACGTCCACGCCTTCACTCGGGTGGAATACGGATACTGCGACGAAGATCAAATAATCGTCTAAACAACAAAGATTGCCTTTGTAACAACAAAGAGTGATGGGCTTTCCTTAAACCACTATGTTCATACCCTTTGAGATAGATTGATGAGATTGTAAAAACACAATCTTCACATAACCCAAGAGTTCTTAGGTCAATTCACCAAGGCTCTTTTGTCACAATTGCCTCCAACTCAAAACCCAAATTGGTAATTGAGTTCAAACTAACACAAGTTACATTATAATAGTGGCCATATTTGCATTATTTTAAGAAACATAGATTAGAAGTTAGACCAATGAATTCCAATATGCTCCAATGTACTACCAATGAGTGTCTCAAGGGGGCACTCTTAACTTTTGGTCACGTCTTACCATTATCAAAAGTATGGGTGATTTCGGTTCGAATTTCGTTGACTTTGTATCAAACCAACAATCGAACTAGTATCTTCAATTTTTCAATAATTGAATGCTCAATAAAAAAAACAAAATCATTGATTCAGTTTTGATAGAACCAAGCTCTATCATGGGTCCTCTTCACTCACTAAGAGTCAATATGAATATACTTGTATTATTAAGGGAGAGTAGTACATTATATAGCCCATATCATGACTAACTAACTAACTAACCTCCAATTCTAACTACCCAACAAGTATCTAACAAAATGGCCTTAAAGAGGATCTTATCAAGTTTTCGATTGATTCAGTTCGGTTTAACCGGGGTAACCATTTACATTATCATTCTCTTCATTTCATACCCTTACAACAAACACCCCTTTTATCATTTTCTGTAACTTTTGTGCAGTCGAGTCAACTGTGGAATGTGATTTTAAAGCCACTATAATTGAACTTAAAAGTTAGGAGAGAGTTCCAGAGTCGCAGTCAAAAAAAGAAATGTTAGCTATTAAATCAGGCAGGTGTGACAGCCAAAGTTCAGTCCTCTTGACAAGAACCAATGAGAAAGGAGTTCAAACTATTCACTAAATCAAAGAAAAATCAAAAGGAAAGAGTTAGAACCATCAGTAAACAGTTAGCCAGCCATTCATTCAACAGCTCCAAAATTAGCATAAACTTCCTTTGTTGGATCATCATAGGCAGCTGCTACATGTCAAAAGTTCCTGAAGAATACCTTCCATCGACGGCCTTTCGCTCTGTGATTCATGCGTACAAAGCAGCGCGATTTTGCTGAGTTTAGCTACTTCATATTCGAAGTATCGACTCTGGAGCTTCAAGTCGATGAGATCGTGGAAGCGGCTTGCTTCGGCAGCACCACGCAATGAGCTGGTGATCTTTCTGGTCCCTGAGAGGATTTGGAACACTAGCACGCCAAATGCGTAAACGTCACTTTTATCTGTGAATCGACCTGTTGTGGTGTACTCGGGAGCTAGGTATCCTCGAGCTGCACTGGCTTTGAGTTCGGAGAAGACAATGTCGTTTGTGAGAAGGTTCTGTAAGCCAGAATCTGAGAGTAGCGGATTGAATCGCTGGTCGATTAGGATCTTTTCGGCCGAGATATTTTGGTGTACAAGAGCAGGCTTGTTTGCTTCATTCTTGTGAAGAAATGCCACACCTGGTAGTACAATAAAGCAGTCAACAAACTAAATGTCAAACTTGAAAGAGATACGCAAATAAGATTTTTAAATTAAGCTCACTCATGACCAAAGTTTTAAACTCGAGACCTCAAATCTTTACCAATGAGGAAGGCCGCCCCTCCGTGATAAACATAATGAATTCCATTTCAAAATATAAACCGAGTTTCGAAGTTTCAAGGGACTAACCTTTGGCAATGCCCTTGATAATGGAGACTCTTGTGGACCATTCAAGAACATGGCCATCATCACCATCTTTGACATCAAGGTATCTCAACAAATTCCCATTTGGAACAAAATCATAGATGAGAAAACATTCTCCTCTGCCTCTTGAGCAACAGAATCCTCTCAATCTCACCAAGTTCTCATGCCTTAATGAAGTTAAAAGGTTCAATCCTTTCAAAAACTCAGCTTCCTCTGACTTGCAGCTTGTTTTACAAATGCTCTTAATTGCAACAACAGAGCCATCCCTCAAAATCCCTTTATATGTAGCAGAGAAGTTGCTCTTCCCCAATAGATTGATCTCAGAGAAGTATTGGGTGGCTGTCTCCACCTCATCTAAATTGAATCTGAAGCTCTGAAAAACTTCCTGGGCGAATACGCTCAAGCCTCGACCATCGGCTAAAGGATCCCAGCCGTTGGTATACTCAAGGCTAACAAGAGGAGATCCATTCTTCTGGTAAGTTGTTTTGATTTGATCCGTGCTGAGACGGTGATCAGATATGTCGAACGATGATCCAAGCTTTTGTTTTCGACGACGGTATTGTGTGAATGTTAAGATTCCAATAGCCGAAAGTGCAATAGTCACGACAACTACACCAACAATTGAGGCATTTCGAGATTTCGACGGAGTCGGGCACCGAGTATGGTTGCAAGGTAACCGAACATTTGCCGTTTCAGGAACGTCTCGTGTAGGCAGAGCTCCTGAGGCATAAGGATCAGCTCCATTTTGAGTAACATGACTCGAACCAGCACAGTCTTTCAAAGAAGGAAACCCAACTCCACACAATCCCAAGTTGTTCTCAAACAAGAATCCTTCATTCAGTCTCTTCAAAGCTTTCATCAGAACGGCACAAAGGAAGCAAAGTTTTAGTTAGCTCCTTGTACAAGAAAAAGAAGAAATGAACAAAACATAAAAACAAGAACTATCATCATGTTTAAAAGATTAATCAGTACCAGGTGGTACAATGCCGGAGAGCATATTGTTTCGAACATCGAGAACTTCAAGCGATCGTGCATCCGCAAGCCTTGAAGGAACAGAACCAAAGAGATGATTAGAGTTCAAATCTACTCTAACTAACAAGTCCAAACCTCCCAAGCTTGCAGGGATTGCACCAGTTAACTGATTAGATTGGAGAGCAAGAACAGCAAGCTTCTTCAAAGATGCAAGTTGTGTTGGTATGCTTCCACTTAGCTGATTATAACAAAGCTGCAAAACTGAACACAACTCAAATATGAGAAAGAACATGGTACACATCCACTAGAAAAAGACCATTCCAAGTTCAAAACAGAGAAATAACAAGCTACCACTAAGATTCAAAAAAAAAAAACCAAAACCCATTGGAGGAGAGGTTAGAGGAGAGGTTGAATTCTTTATTTGTTTTTAGTACATCACAACTCCTCCCCAACTCCTGCTCAACCTCTCATCAACTTCTCTCTGACATCCCATCAAACCTCAATCAAACATTTTACCAAATTTCATCTAAAGTAAACATTGGCTCTCCTAAACACAAATCTCAAAAAAAAAAAATTCTCTCCTCTCTAAAACATAAATCCCCAAACAAATACTTCATATCCCAAATCACTCAATTCCCTCCTCTTCATCTCCTCTCCTCTTCTCTCATCAACTCCAAAATCCAAACGCCCCCTTGAGCTCAAAGGAGGGTCGTGACATTCAAAGATCAAAGAAAGCCCCATTTTCAACTAAAAATTCTTAGTTAACGTCCATTAAATGAAAATAAACACCACAACCCAGATAAAGAAACAGGGGAAAAAAAGGAAACAAATCACATGTATGATAAACAAAATGGCTTATAGATGTACCCAAAATCAAGCATGTAAAAGGAAAAGGTATAATAAATCCCAGTTTCTCTAATCTCACAAACAATAGCTGAAAATCTAAACAAAAAAACCCTTAGAAAGAAAGAGAAACCTTGCAAGCTCTCCATATGTCCAATCTCAGGCGGAACCTCCCCTGAAAAATTATTAACATTCAAATACAAATCAGAAAGCAGAGTCAAGTTAGAAATCTGTTTAGGAATGATTCCAAACAAGGAGTTGTAATGCAAATAGATGGCAGTCAAGTGCTTAAGCCCAGCAATGGCGGGGGAGAGTTTCCCAGTGAGCCCTTTCCCCTGCAGCGAAAGATTAGCCACTCGGCCATTTTCATTACACCCAATCCCTTCAAACGAGCCGCTGCAGGGATCTCCATTGACGGTCCATGAAGGTAGATGCTGATTGTAAGGGTCCAAAGCTGCCTTCAAATCCATAAGGGCTTTGAGTTCTTCGTTGCTTTGGATACGAAGTGGGTTTGAGAGGAAAATGAGAAGGGGGATGACAATGGCGGAAATGGAAACCGCCATTGATGAATGGGAGTGGTTGTGTTTTTGGGTGTTTGTCTAGATTTGGAATTGGAGAGGAATAAGGAAGAAGAAGGGGATTTTCAATAGTGATGGTTTATGGAGAAAAGGAGGGAAATGAGGGTAGGGAGGGGATTTTCATTAGTTCACTAATTTCAAACAAAATTATAATTTAGTTGCTATAATTTAAAATTGTGGTGTCCATGAATCTAGTGAAAATCTACAATTTAGTTCTTATAGTTTGAAAAATTAGAATTTAGTCCCTTAAATAGTCAAGTTTGATAAAATCTAAAAAAAAAATACTTTATGTCGTTTTGCTCGTAAATACTGATGAATAAAATGTGTCGAAGTTATTTGTTTATGTTGTGAATAATGAGAATGTGAGTGAGTATTAATTGAACGAAAAAAACGCATCATTTTATATATCAAAAGTTACATCTACATACTTAATTTGCTTACAATATACGAATAACATTCACTGTTTTTTAAATTTTCTCAAATCATATGAATTAAATTATATTTTTCCAAATCATGGGCATTAAATAAATGCTATATTTTTCAAAGGACTATTTTCTTCATTTTTTTCAAATCATATGCACTAAACTCTAAATTTTTAAAATATAAGGATCAAACTCTAATTTTCTTCAAATCATACGGATAAAATTTATAATTTGTCCAATTTTTTATGGATTTTTTCGTTTTTTAGAAACCGAAATGAAAGATTCACTTAGTAACTCACCATTAAAAAAATGGAAACACGAGAGGAACGTAACTCTAAAAGCAATAGAACTTTAAGATTCAAAATTTTGACTGTTGGGCCGTTCCTTGGGGACTTATTAGTAAATTATAAATTAAGTAAAATATTTGAATGGTGTTTTAAATTTAGTTTCTATAATATAAGAATAAAATAAATAAACATAGTTTTTGTTTTTTAATTTAGAACATTTGGATTTGTGATTTCAATTTGAAAACATGTTAGGATATTTGATTTGAGGTAACCAAGAAATTTTTTTTAATGTCTATCATCTTAAATATTTGATTTGCTTTGTAGAAATATTTTGTAGGAATAATTGGTGATATTCATATAGCTTCAATTTGTTTTTGCATGAATAGTATTTAAAATGACGTAATAAATCTAATGGTCCAAGAATGTCTGACAAATTATATGTACATTAATTTGATATAATATTAATTTATATAACATTCTTATTATTGTATATGAAGTGGATTATTACTCTATTTGATTTCAATTTTGACATTGATCGAGTGGATGTCAATTCAAAATACTTGTTTAATAGATGTTTCGCCAATTTAAAACAACATTCAAAAGTGATGTAATGTTATTTATATAGATATCTTAGAGGTGTTTGGATTGAGATTTAAAAAGTATTTAAAATTAATATTAAAAATGATAATTTATTTTGAGTATTTAGAGGTTGCATGAAAAAGTAATTATTTGTAAGGATTGCAAGCCAAGAATTTTTATGGATGTAGTTTTTAAAAGTATTTGGAATTAGTATTTATAATGAAAATTTATTTTGAGTATTTGAAAGTAATAATTACCGTGGATACAGTTTTTAATATTATTTAAAATTAGTATTTAGAATAATGATTTACTTGAAGTATTTAAAAGCAATGATGACAATCAAAACCTCGTTTAGATATAATTTTTGTATGAAATGTTTAATAAATACTACTTTGAAATACTCTTTCAAACACTCATGACAAACATCCTCTTAAGATATTGAAGTGTCTTAAAATGGTTCTTGCATAAAATAATGAAGAAACTTATCTGATAATTTATTGAAGAATTGAGTTAACTCAAAAAACAAACTGCTTGTGCTAAAGCGAGCATAACTCACTCGACACTAGTGATGTATTAGTATCCAGATCAATGGTTCGAGTCGTTTAATGTTCATGTCAATACAATTAAAAATGAGCAATAAAAAATAAATGAGTATTTATTTTGAGTGATTACAGTAATTTATTTGGATGAAAATGTGTAAAGAGAAATTAGTAAAATCTCATTTGTAATATCTCGTTAATAACATGATACAAACACCTTTTTGAGATTTGTCTTTTTTCGATTTTTAAGATCAAATTCGTGACGCTAGTGTTGAACTCGAATAACATTAAACAATAAAATTATTACACGATCAATCATTTCCATTGTTGAGATTTGTCAAATGATGGATTTTACAAAACAATTTGAACGCTTTATTTTTCTTTATTATTTTTTAAGAATAAATGCATGTGTATCTTAATAGAATTATGTTTTTTTTTTTTTAATCAATGGAAATAAATTTAAATTCAAATTTATAATTTGGGGAAATGTCTCTTCTAATTAAATACTATGTTTTGCCAAGCTGTCAAAAAATGATGTTGTCTTGGAAAGACTTTCTCATTTCTTAATAATTGGAAAAGACAAAAAAAAAAAAAAAAAAAAAAAATTTATTTTAAATGGACATTAGAAAAACTCGAACAACTGATCGAGTTGATGAAAAAAAAACGATTATTTTAAATGATTAAAATAACTCATTTGAATGTGTTTGTAGAAAAATTATGAAAATTTATTTATATTAATTCGTTAATAATGTGAAACAAACAACTCTTAACTAAAAAAAAATTAATAGAATAAAGTCAAAGTCTAACGCGAAAATGATATTATAATATATTTATAACTATATGAACTTTTTCTCTACTTAGATTATAAAAAACTAAAATTTAATGTTTAAAATATAATATTAATGTTTTGAAGGATTAAGTTTAAAATTCACGGCATTCGAAAAGGGCACAACATTATTTGTGTTAAATATGGGGAAGAGAAAGAAACAGAGGTAAATAGAAATGTTCATTTTTTGTGTATGGCGAGTTTTCGGGACCCACTCTTAATGGTGCAGAGAATTTTCGATTAGGCGGGGAACAGAGTCGGGACGGGATGAAATTTCCCAATTGCCTAAACAAAGATGGGGACGAAGAATGTATTTTTAGTTGTCGTTTAATGATACCTTTCGGATTTATTTTTTTAAAAAAATATTTTTCATTATATTTATTCTTAACATTTTAATATAAAATTATATAACAATATAATTTAATTATTTAAAAAAATATTTGAAAAAAATTGAAAAATTCCCACCGCAGTTCCAGCCAGTGGACATTTCTACTCTGGCTTTTGTGGCTGTTTAATTTCGCCTTCTTTGTATGATTTTTTTGTAATAAAAAATAAAAAAGAAATTGATACGGAATATATTTATTATCCACGTCAGAGTTCAGTGCAGTTATGTGGGAATTATTGTGGAATTTATTCCTTGGCTCCCATTGTTTTCATATATTAATTTTTTTTTTTTTCTTTTTTTTTTTCAATGGTTTATCCTGTTTGGTAGATAAGATATTTATTAACTATTTAAATTTGTCATTCTATTCACTTTTTGTTACATTTTTAGTAAAATTTGAATCTCAACATTTCAATTGGAAATAAATCCCAATAAATAGTATTATGATTAAGTTACTCTTATATTTATTGAACTTGTGAAAAAATATATATATATATATATATATGTATATATGTATATGACCTAGTTGATTGATTGTTTGGATTCATAAGGTATGCTCTCTTCAAGATTTCAAGCTCGAAACTGATTAATGTCATTAATTTGTAGTTTAAAATAAAATAAATAGTAACAAAAAGTTTATAATATGTGAACTGAACACATATTCTTATTTCTTATAATGATATGAAGTAGAGCAGTGTTCAAATCTCGGTAAAATTATATTTTTAGTCTTCAAATTTGATGTATAGTATTTATTTGGTATGTATGTTCTTAAAAAAAAGTTATTGACATTTCAATAGTGTTTAATTTTAGTCTTTGAAATGGTAATTATAAAAAACGGTAAGTTTCATGACGTAATTTGACTGTGATAATCATGTGTATTCAAAAGAATCAACGGTCCGAAGAATCCCGACTACTCAATTCAAATCTTAGGATATTTTCTTCATATTAGCAAGAAACATACTTTTCAAAAAATAATAATAATAAATAAATAAACAACATCGAGAGGGGAAATTTGGGTTTAAACATAACATATTGTATTTTTTACATACTTATGAGGTACAAGTTAGGTTTTAAATGAGAAAATGAGATTTATCATAAGATAAGAACTCGATCCAACCCTACTCAAAATATTTAGATTTGGTTGCTCTAATACATATATATTGTAACGCATGAGAAAATGAGAAAATGAGATATATTGGAATCTGGATCTAGCCAACTTGGGCCCCGGAATTCCCCTACATCCTATGCAACCAACCACATTAACTACCTTAAATCGCTTCTAAGAATGAAAACTATCCCCACAGACCAACATGGGTCCTTTCAGCAAGTTATGTCTTCATTCACATGAATCATTAAAAAATCATAGAATGTCACCCAATCCAGGACTACTCCAATCTAAGAACGCTTAATTATGAAGTTATTTAGTTGGTATAGGCAGTACAAATGCCTTTCTTAACCCGGAGACTATATCCCAACATCTTTTTGTGTGGACTAGATTCATTCATGTACCTCTCCTAACTGCGAGTGTTACATATATGGTTGAACAGGTTAGTGGATTGATAACTCGAAAATTTAGCAAAAAAACGAAATTTAACTCAAACATGAAAACCATAAAACTCATGGCTAGATTATTTTTTGTCGAGTATCTCCTTTTTCTGCATTGCGAAAGTGGATAGTCATCCATATATTTATAAGATAGGTGGACTACTTCTCTCTGTTACCAATTAGTTTTGAGATAAATACTCACAAGTTATAATAATTTTAAACCTATATGATGAAGTGGTTATTTTTATATATGATGTAAATAATTTTATA
>JBBMEG010080665.1:0-11086 GCA_037832605.1 Cyclanthera cordifolia
TATATATGAGTGTGTGTATATATATATTTATTATTATTTTCTTTTTTTAGGGGTAGAAATCTTTTATTTAAAACAAATGCACTTTCTATCATTTCAATAAAGCGATTTTCTTTAGGAATGAAAAAAAAAAAGTAAATAATAAAAATGCAAAGTTCTCCTTAGAGAAACTCCACTGTCACCCAGACCCAACTGTCTTCCACGAGTTTTTATAATTATAAAAATAGCCAAACTTATCTCATGAGAGAGAAAAATTGGAAATATATACTTTAATTTGTCAATTAAATTACCTTTTAATTGTGTATTCAAACCAAATGTTTCAATAAAAAATTTAACAATATGAGAAAGTTGTTGTTGTTTTTTTTTTTGTTTTTTTTTTGTATTTTAATTAATAAGCTTCAATTTTAAAATAGGTTAATATCTCTTGATTTTAATAAAAAATAAAAATAAATAAATATTGCAGAAATCACTTATAAACTATAATGCTTATAACATTAACCTTTTAAACTTTTAATTTTAACAAACATCTCTTAAAATTTAATAAATATCATAATTAATTTCTTTAAATTAAATTTGAAAAACTTTTATCTTTGTAATAAGGTTTAATGTATCGCTATATATATATAATATATATAATCCTTATATTTATAATGTTTGTTCCAATAAATTTATTATATTTGATATGATGGGAAGGAATGAGATGAAAAAGGAAATGATCACTTTTTATTATTTGACTCACTAATTTATATTATATTAATCAATAATTTATTTTTACTTTTTTTTTATTTTTCTCTTTTCTTTCCTTGGTGCAATAATTAAACATGCCCATAAAATTTTAAGTCCTATTATTTTTTCTCATTTTCAGGAGCTATAATTTTTTTTTATTATACATTTTATACAGGACCTATAATCTATACTATTCAATTAATATATTTATTTAAAACTTTTAATACAAAATTTATTTAATGGACTACTTACACACCGTGCATAAAATTACCTATCTATAAATTAAATATTATTGAATAGAACAAGTTAGTGCAATTATTATTTAATTAACTTTCAGAAAGAGAATTTATTTATCATTTAATTCAACAATATTTAAGATGAGAATTTAAATTCATAATTTTGTATTATTACTTAAAAAAAAAAAATTCTATTGTCAATTGAAGTAATTATTTTATGCAAACCCATTTTTTTATACAGTTATTTTAAACATATCCTAATTTTATTAATTTATTTAACGTCGAAGAATTTTAAAAAGTAAAAATTTGTCACGATATTATTTATAAATTAATGACAAAACCCAATTAATAGTATTGTTTCAAAATTAATTGAACCACAAGTTGTTTATTTGAAAGAAAAGTTGGTACTCGATGAACTATTTTAAATATAATTTTTTTTTAAATATTATATTTATAATTGTTTGTACATTTTGATACTTTAATATAAATACTCATTATTATTAATATCCCGTATCATAAATACTCATTAATATTAGTATTATAAGAAAGTAGATATTCATCGATATTAATAATCACATTTGTTGGATTTTTTTTTTTTTTTTTGAAAATGATCATATTACAAATTTGATTAACAAATAAATTCACCTGAAATAGAGAGTCGTTCCTCAGTTGCAAAGACTACAAGACTTATAAATTTTGAAGTTCAACAAGAGAGTTCAAAGAATTTAGAGATCAAGATTCATAATTCAAGATATTTAATGACCAAGTCTTTCATAGGTTAATCGTTCAATCACTGGCTAAAAGTTGAATATTCAAATCTCCCAAATGCTATCAAACATGAACAAGTTAAAAAGATGTTATAGAAAGAACAATAAGTCAAAGGTTGATTTACAAATTAACAAGCAAAATTGTGATTCAAAGATCCAAAAGTTCAATAATGAGAATCTGTCGATTAACAAAGCGAGCTTGAGAGTAAGTTGCAAAGCTCTCAAAACAAATTCACAGTCAAAACAAATTCTCGAATATTCTATCATCTTCTCCTCCCTTCGATAGAGCTAAAACCCTCAAAACAAATCTAGCTTCCAGAACAAACCGCAAAGATTCCATGAAATTTGTATTTTAGAGTGAAAAAATCTTCTTTTTTTTTTCTAAAAAAATTGTACTCTCACTTAAACAAATTCATTTACACTTATCTCATTCTTATAGATGTGATAGTGTGAGATCCAACCCTTCACTCATCCATAATCAAATGGCACCGAAAAAAGTTAGTGACACATTGATTTCATTATTTGATGTTAATCCAGTTCAACACCATGTCACACACGTACGATTTTAAAAATCAGTATTTGACTCTTATTTATTTAGTATGGTAAATTCAACAAGCACAAAAAATAATCAAAATATAGCTCAATTAATATCTAAATATAAAAACGATCATGGTTCGAACCTCCTAATTCTATATACTAAAAAAACAAGCACAAAAAAAAAAAAAAAAAACAATACTCACAAACCTAACCGGCCACTCAACAATAAATAAATTAAAATCTGAAAAAAAAAAAAAAATCCCAAAAGAATTTCTCTCACTAACTTGTAGAGAGAGGAACTAGTTCTTTAGGCTAACATACATTTGCTTAGCTATACTTATTTCAATGAGATAATAAAAAGAGATAAAAATGGAAATTAGGTAAAGCCTTGCATTTGTACCCAAAAAACATAAATAAATAAATTTCAAATAATTTTCAAACAAGGTAGAAAATAAAGAAATATTTAAAACCAAATGCCATTTTCCAAAAGCAAAAGATTTATTTATTATTTTTTTTTTAAAATAAAGTGCTTCACTATATTTAATAATGGTTCATCATATAAAGGTTTCAATCATCTTTTAATTGGATAATTGAAAATGCATTATTATGAGTGTGGGGGTGTAGTGGAGGTGGTGGCCATGTTATATGCACCATTTTAAATCCATCACCATGCTATGAAATTGCATTCTTTTTGTTACATTTGTTTTATTATATGATGTTGACATTTATTTTGATTAGGTATATATATATATTTGTCTATGTTGGGATCAGTCTCATATTCAACCTCTTATATAAGAAGAATATGATATTTTAATTAGAGATCTTGCCCTTGTTTAATAATATATGTGTACATTTATCACACTCTTGATCTACTGAAGCAATTCGTTGATATATTATCATAAATATGAAAGGGTGGATTTTAATAAAATTATATTTAAGAATTTGACGTAGATAAGCAAAATCTAGCATTCCATATTTTGATTATAACAAATTTTTTTAAATATTTCATACATTATAAAATAATCGAATTGTTTGAGCCTTTCAATTTTGTAGCTTTCAATTTAGGAGGATTGATAGCCTTTCAATTTCTAAAAATATGTGATACGTAATAAAAAGAGTCGGTGGCGTCTTATTTCACTGTTGGATGGTAATTCAATTTAACACCATGTCGTGGATTAAATCATGAAAATCGATATTTGTTTGTTATTTATTTTAGTGATTTGATGGGACATACCTTCCTTTCTTTTTTCATTCAATCTCTTCTCATCATTTCAAACAATAATGTTGAGGGAGACCACAAACTTTACATAGAGGACGGTACTACTCTCAAATAAAGAAATAACTTCAAACGATGAAACCACTATACTAGCAATCATTCGATGCTGAAACTAGATGTCAACGTTCATTGACATCAATATATACTTAATGATCACGAGATCATGAGTTCGAGTCTCCACTCTAATTAATGTAATCTCAAAAAAAAAAAAAATAATAATAATAAAATCAACACAAGACCTTAATAAATCACAAATAATAAAAAACAAAAGGCCCAAGTTGAATATACTATAAATAAGTAGTTATTACGACTTTCGAGCAGATTCAAATATTCTAGCAGACTTCTATTTTGTTTAAAAACTAATTGAAAAAAAAAAAAAAAAAGGTATGGATTCAAAGCCAAAATTTAAAGATTTAAATTGAGTAATGAGGAGTCTAAAAATTATAATTAGTTAATTAATAATATTATGCAATATGTTATAATTCCAATCCTTAAATATTAAATTGTAATTAAGAAATAAAAATAAAGAAGGATGGGAAAATCCATCCTTGAACTTAAAAAAGAAGAGTTCATATGAAAGTGAGTTGTGAACTTGGCTCACCTTTTAGAGAAAGGCTTTTCTACTTTTCAAGTGAGAAGCTCAAATTCCATGCCTTAAATCTTTTTCTCTTTTTTCTCCTCTTGGTGGTGGTCCTAAATTATTTACTAATAACCCATTTCAAATAAATGTGAATACAATTATCATATATATATATATTCATATATTTTAAATCATCCTAAAACTAGGTAAGGTCGATGGTGCTCGAGCTTTGAAAACATACTTCCTTTCAAAATTTCGAGTTCAAGATCCTCTCTCGAGCTTTAGCCTGGTACCACAACCTAAAGACGATCGAGCCAATAGTAAATTTTTTACTACATTTGACAACTAGACATTATTCCCATCCAATATTGTAAAGAAAAATATTGTTTTCATGCATATGTATATGTGTGTACGGATGTATATGTTACACTATAAAGCTTATATGTGATAACATCTTTAATTTGGGATTATGTATGTACGTATGTATGTATGTATATGTTACACTATAAAGCTTATATGTGATAACATCTTTATTTTGGGAAAAAGATGGTAAGTTATCTTCTTAAAAAAGAGAGACAGTGTCCTTGTCTATGAAAAGTTGAAGTGGCAAATTTTGTCCTACCTTTAAAATAAGTGGCTCATTGCTGTTAGGGCAGCCCCAAAAAATTCTTAAAATCAAAATAAATTACAAAAAGGGAAAATAATGTCACAATTCAAATTATGTAAATGAAGAGATCAAGGAGTTTAATTAGTTTCAAACTATATGTGGAATCTAAAATTACTGTCAACATCAGCCTAAGTCAACTAATCAAACTGCTATAGTATCTACCAAAATTATATTAGAGATGTTAATCTTTTTATTGCTTTATAATTAAATAATTGAATTATATTGATTTATTAGTCAATTTTGTAAATATTTATAGTTAGCTATAAAGCCCAATTTAATGGGCCGAAATGGGAAAGGCCTCTAATAGAGTTTAGCCCAAAACTAGAAGCAATAGACCAAAAGCCCAATAAGAAAATATAGAGCCCTAATTTTCTTTCCACAAAACCCTAATTTCCTTTCATCCTAAAACCCTCGTCCACCTTCACTTTCATCTCATGGCTTTGCCGGATTCTGTTACTCCCTCTTCTAGAGTTCGTCGAGAAACGGCGGAGAAAGCCGTTGAGTCTCTCCTTCAATGGCGGAGTTCCAAGCCAGAGAAGCCTCAACTCTTCGACCAGGAGGATTTTCTATACCTCGTCGCAACTCTCAAGAAAATCCCTCCAAAAGGTCGCACAACCCCTTACAAAATCCCTCTTCCTCATTCACTTCATTCTGAATCTTCTGAAATCTGTCTCATAATCGATGACAGATCCAGGTCTAATCTCACCAAAGATGATGCCAGGAAGAAAATCCAGTCGGAAAATATCCCCGTCTCGAAGGTTATCAAGTTGTCGAAGCTTAAATCTGATTATCGCCCCTTTGAAGCTAAACGGAAGCTCTGTGATTCGTACGATATGTTTTTTGCTGATGATCGGGTTATACCGTTGTTGCCGAGTTTGTTAGGGAAGCACTTTTTCAAGAAGAAAAAGATTCCTCTGCCGTTGAATTTGAGACATAAGAATTGGAAAGAACAGATAGAGAGGAGCTGTTCGTCGGCTTTGTTGTTTTTGAGGACGGGGACTTGTAGTGTGATGAAAGTGGCGAAAACGTCAATGGAAGTTGAAGAGATTGTGAATAATGTGATTGCAGCCATTGATGGAATTGCAGAGATTGTACCTAAAAAATGGAGTAATGTGCGGTCGTTTCATTTGAAGGTCCTTGAGTCTATTGCATTGCCAATTTACCAAACTGTGCCGGATATGAAGCTGAAGATTGAGGCCGCCATGAAAGGGAAAGATGAAAAAATTGAAGAAGCAGATGCAGGTAAGAGTCCTACTCCTGTAAAGGTTTCTAACAAGAAAGAGAAAAAGTTGAGCAAGAAGAAAGGGAGGATTCATGAAGTTCGCTACATGGACAGTAATGGGGAGGAGTTGTCTGAACAAGATGAACTGGGCTGTGATCTTGATGAAGACATGGGTAATGTTGAGGTCGGTGAAAATATCAAAAAGGGCTGTGATGAATTGAAGGGAAAGAAACGGAATAGAGTAAACAAAGTGAAAGAAGAGCTTCAAAGTAAATTGAATGTTGAGAAAACATTGAAGTCTTTGAAGGAGGAGGATAGTGTCAAACAAAAGAAAGATGAGATAATTGCGAAGAAGAAGAAGAAGGATGGAGATAAAGAATCTCCTGGGAAGAAGGAAAAACAGAGTACGGTTTCGAAATCAAAAGCTGTTGATGTAACAAAGGTGAAGACAAAGAAGTTGAAAGCGGCGAAGTGATTGTTAAGATGGATGAAGCTCGAGGAACTCTAAAAAAGGTATCTTTCTATTCATCAAGAAACTTCTTCCTGATCCAAGTATGCTTGCACATCCCTCTTTTAATTGTCAAGTTTTGAGTATCTCTAATCAATTTCCAATTTTTCATTAGGTTTTGGAAAATGAACTGATTGATTTATATGTGTAATGTCTGTTCTTACTTTATAGGAATTTAAAAATGTTTGTTTTCTGTGTTTAAATACTTTCCGTTTCTATTAAATTTCACCATTGACTGAATCGGATACGTATTATTACCTAGTAACCTTAGCCTTTAGTCAACTTGATTACCCAACAAAACTACTAAAATCTTGTTGTTGGTTATGAAGATTTTCAAATTGCAATGTCAAAAACCAATACATATATGCCTAAGTGGGTTGATTCAGATTAGTTATTGGAGGTAAAAAACCAATACCATTCTGGGGGCCCTTTGGATGAGGAAGAAGAGAGGAGGGAAAGAGTCAGTGGTGTAGGTAGTACAAACCATTTGTGACGCCCATAGCTCAAGATTCAGATGAGATCTTGGAATCTGGATTTGGCCCATTTGGGCCCAGCATTTCCCTGCATTTCCTTGCGACCCGGCCACGTTAACTACTTTTGCCTCTAAAGTGCTTCTAAGAGTGAAGACTATCCCCACAGATCAACATGGGTTCTTTCAACATGTTTAGTCCTCACTCACATGCATCCTAGGATAATTCCTAGGAGGTCACTCAATCTAGGACTACTCCAAGTTAAGTATGCTTAACTATGAAGTTCTTTCGATTGAGCCACCGAAAAGGAAGGTGCACCTTGTTGGTATAAATAGTACATACCAATTCTTTTTCAGCCTTTGTTAACCATGAGACTTTATCCCTTAAGATCCCCTCTCAATCAGATGTGAACTTGGTTCATTCAAGTACCCCTCCTAACCACAGGCGTTACATGCCCACCAGCTTCCGCGTTTGTTCGTCCCTCAACCACATCTTACTGGGAGAGGTTACGCTCTGATACCATTTGTAACGTCCGTAGCCCAGGATTCGGATGAGGTCTTGGAATCCAGATCTGGCTCCCTTAGGCCCGACATACCCCTACATCCCTTGTGACCTAACCACGTTAATTAGCATTAAACCGCTTCTAAGAATGAAGACTATCTCCACAAACTAACACGGGTCCTTTCAACATGTTTTGTCCTCACTCACATGTATCCTAGGAAAATTCCTAGGAGGTTACCCAATTTAGGACTACTCAAAGTCAAGCACGCTTAAATGAAGTTCTTTCGATTGAGCCATTGAAAATGAAGGTGCACCTTGTTGGTATAGGCAGTACCAAACTAATTCTTTTAACCTTTTTTTAATCATGGGACTTTATCCTCAAGATCCCTCTCATTAGGATGTGGACTCGGTTCATTCATGTACTTCTCTTAACTACGGGCGTTACATGCCCATTAGCTTTCGCTTTGGTTCGTCCCTAAACCACATCTTACTGGGAGAGGTTTCGCTCTGATAACATTTGTAACGCCTATAGTCCAGGATTCGAATGAGGTCTTGGAATCTAAATCTGGTCTTTTTGGGTCCCAGCATTCCCTTGCGTCCCTTGCGACCCATCCTCATTAACTACTTGCCTCTAAGCGCATCTAAGAGTGAAGATTATGCTCACAGACCAACACAGACCATTTCAGCATGTTTTGTCCTCACTCACATGCATCCTAGGAAAATTCCTAGGAGGTCACTCAATCTATGACTACTCCAAGCTAAACACGCTTAACTATGAAGCTTTTTCGATTGAGCCACCGAAAAGGAGGGTGCACCTTGTTGGTATAGGCAGTACAAATCATTTCTTTGAAGCCTTTCTTAACCACGCGACTCTATCTCCCATGATCCTCTCTCGTTCGGATGTGGATTCGGTTCATTCATGTACCCCTCCTAATCGCGGGCGTTACATTGGAGGAGGGGTTATAGGAAAATTGTGTTTAGTTGTTTGGTAAAAGGGTTGTCTGTAAGGGTGTGTTTGGGGGAAGGGAAATGAGAATGATTATGGGAGGAATGAGAATTAGGTGGAGAATAAGAAAATGAATGATTATACGAAGAATGATTGTTTGTGTTTGGGAGAAATGAACGATTATGGAAAGAATGATCGATTGGGTTTGGATCTCTTATTTTTCCTCCTGGTTTAGAACCTGAACCCTCTGAAATTTTTTAAGAAGTTTTCCCGTTATATATATAATATTAATATATATATATTAGAGGTAATATATATATATTAGAGGTATAAAAGAATAGACAATTGGCTTAACTTGCACTATGGTATGAGTTAGTTTGAGATATAAATTTATTTGAGTTGCATTATGATTTTACATTGTTTTTTATTTTTTGTTGGGTTCAGTAGAAAGTTATTGACCTTGACCAAAATATGAATTTTGAGTTAGAACACAAGAACTGTATTTAGCATGGGGTGCATAAGGTTATGGGTTCAATCTATTGTGGTCGCTTACCTAGGAATTAATTTCTTACTGATTTTTTTGACATAGGGTCAGGTCGTATGTCCCGTGACATTAGTCGAGGTGTGCACAAGCTGGCCCAGACAGTCACGGGTATTAAAATAAAAATAATAATAAAAGAACGGCATGGACTGTTTTTAAATTTAATTTAAAGTATGCTGACCGCCTAATTAAAGGTTTAAAGGCTATAATTGTGTTAACTTCAATAAAAATGCAGTGATATCAATATATTCACTATTCGTAATTCTTTTTCTCTCGTTTATTAATGTTGCTTTAATTAGGAAGCTTATTTTTTTAATGAAATTTTTTCCTTTGTTTAAATTATAATGGGCCAAAATCCACTCACGAAATAATTATGGATGTAATAAAATTTTAAATATTTACCTACGTAGTTATTAATATTGTATTATAAATACTGAATTATAAGAAAATTTGTGATAATACTCATGAATATAATATGTGTATTTGTTTTTTTTTAGAGATTATTTTTATAATTATTTTTTAGATTTAACTAATTTTATAAGTTTTCCTTTAATGGATTTTTACCTTAATGTTATACCATGGATTGTCTAACATTATTATCATATTTTTTTTGGTTAAAATACCATTATTCGTCCCTCAACTTTTAACTTTTACCATGGTTTTTGGCAACTGTGACAATTACAGTTTATCCTCCAAAGAAGAAGCCAACAATCATTTGGCTTCTTCTTCTTCGGGTTTGAGGAACTGCGGCCACCATGCCGTGTCCAGTTTATCCTCGTCGAAGATGTGGCTCTTAGATTTTTTTTTTTTGTTATTAGTATCTCTATATTTTATTCGTTTGGCCTCCCCGAGGATTGGTATCCCGATCGTCTCCAGGTGGACGTTTGGATACGAGAATATAAGGATTTGTGCCTGTAGGAACACGGTGAGGGAGATCAAGGATAGGAAGAGGAGGAACACATACATTACCAAAGAGGGAAGATGAAAAAAAGAAAAGAAGAAAGAAATATCCAAGCATTTGGATTTCTTTTATTATTATTTTCTTGCCAGCTCATCCAATTTTTAACTATAGTTACTTTTTTATAGTTACTTTTTTTATCCGACTATTTTTAAGCTTTTTACAAAATCGAGAGACCAAAATGAAAAAAAAAAGTGATAATTGAGGGATCAAAATGATATTTTAATTTTTTTTTTTTTAGAGAGATTGGTTTTTATTGGGAGGTGTTTATTTGCAAAATGATGAGTTATTTTTAAGTGATTATAAAAAAAATTGTTATAATAACTCGTTTAGATAAGATTTTTATTGAGTGATTATAACCCAATTTTTGAAGTTTCGTGAAATACTAAAGCGTACACCTCCTTGTGAGTTGTCCCTGTTTTTAGAAGATGATGTGTATGGGCAAAAGTCGGTTTATTAACGAAGGTTCTGTTTCGTAGCCTTTTGTCTTCATTCATCTCATCAGGACAAGATCGAGTCTTGAAAGCATATTTCTTATAAATTTAATTGTACCTGTCATTCATACTTAAATCATTTCATTATTTAGATCTTTTATTAATTGGAAAGATCTTTAAGTCCATAAAGACGCGTGTCATTCTTGATATTTTTTTAGATTAATTCAACAATAATTAATGTGTTAGATTCAAAATTACGACATGAACGTGCAGACGTGTCAAACCTTAAAGTTAAAGCTCCACTTTTTTTTTTAAATCTTTATATGGGCCCGTTTGGGGCGCCGGGTTGGGCCAGGAAGGATTCCCAACCCGGCGTTTGGCCCGCCGGATTCCTAACCCGCCTCAAAACGGCGCGTGTGGGCCACGCGCCGGAATAACCCGGCGCATAACCCGGCGCGTTTCTTTTTTTTTTTTCTTTTTCGTTTTATTTTTTTTCCTTCTTCCTCTTTCTTTTTTTTTTCTTTTTTCTTCCTCTTTCCTTTTTTTTTTTCTTTCTTTTTTTTTCTTTTTTCTCTTTCTTTAATTTTTATTTTCCATATTTATTTTTTTTCCCTTTTTTTCTTCTTCTTTTATTTCCTTTTTGATTCCATTTTATTTTATTTTATTTTTCTTTTTTCACCCATAAATATTTAACTTTAATTATAAAAATAAATTGTTTAA
>JBBMEG010080666.1:0-11086 GCA_037832605.1 Cyclanthera cordifolia
TTCGAACATAAATCAGCGAAGAAAGCACATAACTCAACAATAGTGGTAGTTATCTCCTTCGGCAAGAATTTACGAATGTGTCATCGCCGATATGTATTTTTCTTGTACAATATTGTAGATTTCTCCAAACCATACAGACTAGAGTCTAGATTTTTAAATCATTAGGGACTAAACTCCAACTTTCTTTAAATTATAGGGACTAAATTTATAAATTACCCTATATATAGAGGGTAATTTATAAATTTGGTCCTTGTAGTTTCAAGGAAGTTAAAGTTTGATTTTTATGGTTTAAAATTTTATTCTAGTCTCTATTGTTTGGAGAATTATAGAATTAGTCTTATACTTTGGCAAAATATAGAATTTTGTCTTTATGATTAAAAAAAATAGAATTTAGTCCATAAGATTTGATCAAACCTAAAAATTAGTCCAAATTATTTGTAAATGTGAATTAAGTACTTAGATGTAACTTATGATGTATGAATGATTTTTTTTTTTTTTTTTTTTGTCCATGCAATTACTTATCTCATTTTCTCATCATTAAACACATAGATAATTAATTTCTACATATTTTATTCACCAACAATTTTAAACTCACTAAGCATAAACTATTCTTTAGATTTTATTAGGTGTTAGTGACTAAAATTTAATTTTCAATCCATAAAGATTAAATTGTAGATTTCTCCGAATCATAAAAATTAAAGTTTAAAATTTTAAACTCTAACCTAAACTCTAACTTTCTTCAAACTATATGGAGCAAATTATTCTTTAACGTGTGTGTATATATAACTAGTAGACTTTTAGCTGGTTCTATTTAGAGAGGTATAGAGGGCTAGGACAGGATAACTTTACCGTCTCATCCTTGCTACCAATTTTAATTTTCATCTTCGCAAAATTCATCACAAAATTTTTTGGGGAATAACACACGAATTACACACAGAGCATGGGGAACTCCCCCACGAAATTATTCCTCATTTATTTTATTTTTTTTTCCATGTATTTTGGAACTTTCTTGATCTAAAATCCATTCACTATAATTTAAATAATTTTTTCAATAGTTAAGATAAATATTTATTCATTTCAATTAGATAGTTAATTGGTAAAAAAAAAAATCCATAAAAATAAAGAAGAAGAATGAGAATAATGATAATTCTTGATGTTTGAACCATTGAAAATCATTGTTTCCATAATCACATTTTTTCAAAATCATATTTTTATTATCATACTAACAACTTTTTATTTTTCCTCTAACTATTTTTCAGTTACATCATACTCATTATTTTATTTTATTCATTATCATTCTCTTCACTCTAAAGATAATTAATTATTCTCTTCATAATCATTGTGTTCACCCAAACACAAGTAATCATTCTCTTTTTTTGCTCTTAATTTTCATTTTTTTCTAATCATTCTTATTTTCCTTCCTCACACGTGTTTTAAATTACATTTTTATATATTTTTCATCTCTATATATATGCTTTAATTTGTCATCTACTTTTTATTTTATTTTTAAAAATTAAGGCAATTGGATAGGAAAAAAGGTTGGAAATTTTATTTTTGTTTTCAAAACTTCGTAAAGAATCGCGAAGACACGATAAGTTTAATTTTTTTTTTTTTTAAAAAAACGATTATCAAAAGAAGGCTTACTTAAAAAATTAAATAAAAAATTAATTAATTAATTAAGCATATAAAACCTTTTGGACTATGATTTCTTTCTTTCATTTTTTCTTTTTTTTCATTTTTTGAATGTTTTTAAAAGAAATATATAGTTTTTTTTATAAAATTATTAATAAAAATGAGAGTAAAAGGAAGGAAACTTACAAAACTAGTCAAATATACAAAATAATCATAAATATAGACAATTTCAAAAATATTAACAAATATAGTCACTATATATTAATGAGTACTATAACGTTTTTTTATAATACAATATTGAAAATATATATACAAATATTTTAAAATTTGACTACATTTATAATTATTTGTGAGATTATCAAATCATCGCAATTTCTTTAAAAACATAAAGTTACCCGATATAAAAGTAAAAAAAACTCTATGGTTATGAAACATCAAGTTTAATGTTTTAAATTTATGGCGAGAATTAAATGCTTTCTACGGTTAATTAAATGCTTTAATATACTTTGTTGACTTTGTATATAAATTCCTATTTTATTTTTAAGATTACCAATGATAGTAAATAATAAAAATAAATTGATGCAAATATATATATAAGAAAAAAAATGATAAAGATAAGATGAAAGTAGCTAGCTTTTTTGCAATATGACATATATATGCTAAATGGATATGTGATAGGGTTGGCTTGATTTCAAAGCTAACTGGCAAAGGAAGAAAAAATAACAAAGTTCAAAAAAAAAAAAAAATTAAAAATAAATAAATAACAAAAGGCACATTCAAGCATCATAATACACACCACTCAAAAATAAATAAATAAATAAAAGTTAAGTTTTATTTCAAAATAAAATTAGGGTTAACATCATTGACACATTTGACAAAAAGTGATATCAATTTCATTTTGCCTTTAGGTAGCCCACTTACCCCTCTCTATTGCCCTCTTTCCCCAAATGCTAGTGGTTCCATGTCTCTTTCTCAATCCTTTCCTTTGTTATTTCTTTCAAAATGTTATTGATGTTTTCCATCAAAACCTAACATTTATTCTCTAATTTTTAAGCTAATTAATTATTTATCAACCATATTTAATTTTTATGTTGTGTATTTTTTACAACTACCCATTTTCTTAAATTATATTCTCGATTTGATGTATTACCGATTATAAAATTTTTCGATAGAATCACTGATGTTACTTACCATGCGAATGAAAGTAATATTTTTGACATATGTGTACCTATAATTCTCTTTAAGAGTTAAATGTTTAGATCTTCGTCTTGAAGTTTTATTTTTTAGTCTACTCAAAATAGTTTAGTATTTGAAACACTATC
Source organism: Cyclanthera cordifolia (assembly GCA_037832605.1). Taxonomy (NCBI): domain Eukaryota; kingdom Viridiplantae; phylum Streptophyta; class Magnoliopsida; order Cucurbitales; family Cucurbitaceae; genus Cyclanthera; species Cyclanthera cordifolia. The sequence continues at coordinate 2,955 of JBBMEG010080666.1, forward strand.
TTAAAAGTTAGATTTACACCCATATTTCTCTATATGTTTTCTCTCCATCACTTAAAGATCAACCATCTTTATAGTTGGCCACTAGCAAGTTATTCCCCTTTCTCTTTCACTACAAATGCTAGTGGTTTTAATTTCATCCACTTATACCCTTTTTTATGATCAAAAACTCCAACTTTGACATTCAAAAGCAAACAAAAAAACCAAACATGTTAGCAGCTAATTAAAAAAGGGGAGAAAAACTCAAAACTTAAACTTCCCTTTACTACAAACCCTAGCATGCAAACCCTAACTCACTTCCATGGAGATCAAGCCCAATTCTCAAACATCCCCTTCTCATCTATTTAACCACCACCCTCCTCCCTCTGCGGTCGCCGTTGATGACATCCCTTCGCCGAAAAAACCCTCTCTTTCCACCGTTGGAGACCGCCTAAAACGTGACGAATGGAGTGAAGGTGCGGTCTCGACGCTCTTGGAAGCCTACGAATCGAAATGGGTGCTCCGAAATAGAGCGAAACTCAAAGGACATGATTGGGAAGATGTTGCTCGCCATGTTTCTTCTAGGGCTAGCTTTACCAAGTCCCCCAAAACTCAAACGCAGTGTAAGAATAAGATCGAGTCCATGAAGAAACGCTACCGGTCGGAGTCCGCCTCCGCGGTTGACGCCACCGTGGCTTCTTCTTGGCCCTTGTATCATCGGCTTGATCTCTTGCTCCGGGGTAATACTACGTTGCCCGTCCCGCCGCCTACGACGGTTGTTTTGCCGCAATCTCCACCGCCGGTGGTTATGGTGGATGCGCCGCCGGCTCCTCCGCCGTTTGTGGTTGTGCAGAATTCTCTTGGATCTAATGGTGTTGATAAGATTAATCCTAAGGTGACTGAGCCTCTCTTTTCACTTTATCAACTCCCTTTTCTTTTTCAACTTTTACATTATATTTATTTTCAACTACTTTCTATTGGCCATAGCTTTTGTCCCTTGCACTTAAAAAAAAATGCTCTGTGGTTTTAATTATAGAGTATATATTTATATATCCTATTTCTTTATTTAGCACTCAATTTTTAATTTCAATTATAAGTATAAATAAAATTTAAGCTCAACCATTTTATGATGCGATAATTAAAAAGTAATAGATTTAAAGGGTTCTATTTATTGAATTAAGAAATATTATAGATAACATACTTTAAAAATGGTTGAACTATTCTTGAACTCCCATCCTAAGTATATATATAAATTTTTCGAGAGAAAGAGTTTTTTTTTTTTTTTTTTTTTCAAATGTTAATTTCCTTTCATTTAAATTCTTTAGTCATACAAATAGAAATATATATACACACACAACATTGTAATTATGTTATTAATATTTTTCAAGTTATTAGGAACTTAGGAACATAAAATGAAAAAAAAAAAAAAAAAAAAAACTTGTAATAGGAACTTAGGAATATAAGAAAAGATAAAACATATTTAGTTTATATATATATATATATATATATATATATATATATATATTATTTTTATTTTTATTTTTTTGCATTACTTTTTCATTTTCCACATTATTGTAAAACATTCAATTATGATTTGTAATAAATAACCATATTTGAGATTTTTAAAGAATTAAAATCAATTTGTTATAAAGGTAAATGTTATTTTGATGTAAAAAGAATGTTATTTTAATCATTTCAATATTATTCTAAACTGTGTCTTTAATAAGAGAAAATTTTATACATGAATATGTAGTTAAATATTTTTTAACTTTGATTACATCCAATAATATACTCATATTAACAGGAAGATGGAGAAGATCAAACAAGACTATCTGATCATGTATCTGAGAAGAATGAAAACGACAACATCCTCGTGGAAACAGACAGCAGTACACCCGCAATACTATACAGCGACAAAGAGAAGTTGAGGCCGAAACAACAAATGAAAACGAAGAAGACCAAGAAGAAAAAGAGGACCCCTGATGAGTTAGATCAAATCGCGAGCAGTATTCGATGGTTGGCCGAGGTAGTAATGAGATCGGAGCAAACGAGAATGGACATGATAAGAGATATAGAAAAGATGAGAGCTGAAGCAGAGGCTAAAAGAGGAGAAATGGATCTCAAAAGAACAGAGATAATTGCAAACACCCAATTGGAGATTGCTAAGCTCTTTGTTGCTAGTGGCAAAGGTGTTGATTCTTCACTAAGGATTGGGAGGAGTTAATTTAATTAAACAACAATCATTAATAATAATAATGATTAAAAAAAGTTTAATTTTACTTAAATTAATTATGACCAACATATAAAATAATCAATCTAAGTACACAAGTACCAAACTCTCTTTTTTTTCTTTTTTTTCTTTTTTTTTGTGAAATGAAATTAAGGGGAGAAGAAGGGGCTTTGGAGAAAATTAACTTTAATTACAATTTGTCCCTTTATTCTATGTAATAGATCTAGCTTTGTTTTAGAATAAAGACTCTTTTGTTTGACTAAAGAATATGATAATAAGTTATTATGCACATTGATTTTTATTTTTCCTGTTGAGAACAAAATGATGAAGTCATAACTCAATTTGTTTAGGTATATGATATATTTGATTAAGAGATTTTGAAGGACATACTATTGTTGAACTAAAAAGATATAAAATTGTGAAAATAGTTATATGAGTATTTTAATTGACTTTTGATTGATATATGAGGAAATATAGAGACAATTTTGATGCATTTTTAATCATTATTGGTAATATATATGTATAAACAATCTCAAACAAACTATAAAATTTTACCAAAAAAGTTTGTCAAATATTTTAAGGAATAAGATATGAATTTCGTTGAATTCGAAATTTGGTCCATAGAAATAAACTGTAAATTTGTTTTATTGGGAACGTAGTACCTATAAATTAGAGAAACATGGACCATAAAGAGTATTGTACCATTAGAAAGTACACAATTTTTAAAAAATATAATTATGTGAGCTACGTGACTTTCGATACTTAAATCAGATTCTGGCATACAAGACTTTTTAGAGAGTATTGCAATTTTAGAAAAATAGGATAGCTTGCCTTCGTTATCTTTCTTCAAGCTTTTATCTATTGAACTTGTTATAATTGTCTACATCGTTATCTCACTACTTGTTGGTGGATTCAAGGCCAGAACATGATTATCGCTCTACAGTTTGGGAGATACGCACAATAAGCGTATTCCAAATTCTTGTATTAAGTCAGGGATCATTTCTTGATATGCCCGAGACATACCAGGCTTGTTCTCAGGGTTTGAGCGGGCCCATGCCTCTGGTCAAGTTTGGGATGACCCCTATTCTAGTCTTTATATTCCTACTTTTTATAAGAATAATATTACTTTTCCATACACCATATTCTTTTATTTAAAGAAAAACTATAGAAGTGAGTCTTCTAAAAAGAACAATGGTATAATGATTGAAGTGGACATTAGTTAGCTCGAATGCTCATGTTTATATTAAAAAGATAATGGAAAAGAGAAATCATTCATAATATATATTTATATATATGTATATGTATGTGTGTGTGTGTATATATATATATATATATACGTGTGTGTATATATATGTATATGTGTGTGTATATATGTATGTATGTATATGTGTATATATATGTACACGTACATACATATATATATACATAGAACATTTATGTGTGTCTTAATGAAGACACGACAATAGAATACACATTGTAACAGCAGTACTTACATTATCTATTAATTTATATATCGCTACAAGAAAAGGCATATAAGCCACCAACAAGAGTAGTAGCTTAGTGACATTAGTGTTGAATTGATGGTCAAGAGGTCACGAGTTTAAGTTCCCGACCCTCATTTTTAAAACCTAAAAAAAAACATAAAAGTCGGTGAAAAAAATCGTAGGCATAGATTTCTCAAAGAGTTGGTGCTGCCTTAGCCAACGATTTTTGTATTGTCGAATAATGATGAATTATATCTCTTTAAGTATTACATGGAATTGAATAGCCAAATATTTATAATATATATCTCACACAAAAAGAGTTGGAGGGAGAAAGCATATAAGATGATCGGGAAATTATGTCACTTGATAGGTTTACAAAATACATTTAAGTGAAACACATCGTTAAAATCATCTTCTCTAATACTCTTCCCCCTCCTCAAATGAGACGGTGTTTTTACAACACCAAGTTTGAATCTGGTTTCAATGAAGTGAGTGTTGGATTAAGCTTTGGTAGGACCATTTGCAAGCTATTTAGAGGATATGACATAACAAACATTGAGCATTTTAGCCAAGACTTTGTCTTGGACGAAATGGACATCGAGTTCGACATGTTTACTTTATGCATGAAACATTGGATTGGTAGTGAGTGACAAAACACTCATGTTGTCACACCAGGCAGTTGGAATGTAAGTTCGAGTAATTTGTAGCTTAGTAAGAAGAGACTGAATCTAGGTTATATCAGCCATTGTGTTAGCTAAGGATTGGTATTCGAACTCACTACTCAATCGAGTAACCACATGTTATTTCTTGGAGCTCCAGGACACGAGAGCACCACCAAGAAAAGTAACGCAAGCGGCAATTGATTTGTGATCATCTAGGCTACATGCCTAATCACCATTACTGAATGCAACTAATGTTTAAGTAAAGTGACGAGAATAAAACAAATGGTTATAGGCAGAACCATTGAGATATCGAAATACGCACTTGACTTCATAGAGATTATCCACTTGTATTGCTTTAATTCGGGTGTCAATTTTGTAACTCATGAACGCGACAGGAAATCAGACGTAAAACCTAATGGGTAGATATAAGTAAGTCGACTAAAATTATCAATAAAGCATATATAGAATCAACACCCAATGGTTGAAAGTACATGTGACGGAGCCCACAGATCACAATTAATTAATTATAATGGGGTGGATGCACAAAAATTAGAGTTGGAAAAGGAAAGATGATGTAACTTGTCATATTGACATGAATCACAGAAATGATTGTGTTCGTTAATTGATCAAATTGGAGGACTACAGGACTATAATAATAATAACTCTCAATTTAGAGAGTTGTTTAGCTTCATTTCTTCCGGATTTCATGCTCTTTTATTTATTTATTCAAGCTCAAAGTTAAAAATTACATGATTTTATATGAAAATTAGGCTAAATACATTATTTTGTCAATTTAGGCATGAAAAATAGGAGATATGTTAAAAATGCACTTTTAAGATATTTTTTTTAAATGTTTCTCGCACTTTATTGCTAAGTACTCATTAATATTGTGAGCATTCATGTTTAAAAAAGGAAAAGAAGTTGAAGACATTCGTTTAGCCAAAATGTTGTCGATGTTGGTCGCATTCTCATATTAGTGTAGAAGTGCAAATGTTGAAGACATTGACAAAGCAGTGAATTCTCAATGTTGGTTGCATTCAGCCTGGATCATATATAAATATACGAAAAATAAAATAAATAATTTTAGATTTATTTAAGAATTGATGAACAACCAAGATTCATTACTGCTTGTCCAAGCAAGGATTTGTGGCAACAAGTCAAGTTGTCCCAAAATTGAACGTTAGAAAAGTAGAAATAAGAGAAAATTAAGGGTCTTCATGTCCTAGAAAAGAAACCTTCAACTAGCAAATTAAGTGTCGAATTTTAAAATCAGTGTGAAGTCAATTATTTTGATTGAATTCTAAGGAATTAGATAGAGATTTATTCTAGTAGCTGAGGACATTGTGAATGTAAAGGGCATTGAGATCAATTATCTTGACAAGAGGTTGAGTTGCTAAGTAGCCGCTATAAAGTCCTAATCATTGCTTTTGAATGATACAGAAGCAAGGGAATATTTCTTCTTCTTTTCCTTTGTTGATTTTAAATTTTGTCCAACCTTTTATTATTGTTTTCTATTTACTTTATTGTTTATGAACCTTTATTTTAATGCAGGTTATGATTCTTTTTATTGATGTTATTTATTGTTATGTTCTTTACTTTATGCTTAGTAGTATGCATTCATTATTTGAAAGGAGTGGTTGTACTGTTTTGGTCGATATTTCTCACATCATGATTATTTTTTAGTGTTATTTATGATAAATAGTATGATGTATGCATTCACTGTATATAGAAGTGGTTGTACTGTTTTGGTCGATGTCCCTCGCATTATGACGGTTGCAAACATTATTTTTGTTAATTAGTTACATGTTTAGGTTAGTAATTAGAGAACTAAGTTAATTTGTTAGGGCAAGGGAAAAAGTCATCACTTACAAAGTAAGCGTGGTATTAACAAAGGTTGATCGGTCATCCACTTTTTGTTTTCTTTTCACTTCGTTTAGGGCGAAAAGAGTGAATAGATGACCCTTGTTGTTGTTATTATTATAGTATTATAGAGCGCTATAGGCTTAGGGAATACTCTCATATCTATTGTTCTAATGAATGCGAACAACATCCTTAATGCGGGTATCATTAAGAGCAGATGTACTTTAGACGATGGCAGTGCTTTGTGGCATAAGTCATTCTTCTTACCACAAAAATGTCCAAATTAATGCTCTTTGTCTTAAGTTATTGATATTGTACTACTGCTACTTAACTTAGTTTACTTTTCATGCATGTTTCAATATAACTAGATATTGTTTTTGACGTTATTTGGCCGTAGATGATGCCTGTCGCATTGCTCATGTACCCCACATTTATGTTATAAACCAACTAAACCCATCTTTTATATAAAGGTTTCGATGACTCCGAATTCAAAATATAAAATAAACAAAATAATCAGTGCCTATGGAGATAACTTAGAAATTTATTACTTGATTACAATTGACAACGTACACTTGCATTTTCATTCATGTAGTGATGCTTAGGACGTAACCAGTGCGAACCACATTATAATTATATATAGCATATTTAAAGCATTGCTTGTACACGATCAAGTAGTATCTTAAGAATATGATCATAGGTGACCCATATGGTGACGCCACACTAATTTAGACATCTTGCACTTAACATTGTTATTAATGATAGTGTAAAGGACTTAAGACAAATAGGAACTAATGTGATCCATGATTGCAAAAGATATATGAAGACGAGTGTGATCCATGATTGACCGAGTTAGGATTGAAGGAAGATTTGGACGAAAATTGCAGCTAATATAGTCTATCTCTAACTGTTCCTCTCAACACCACCAGCCTAGACATTCAATTCTTCAAAACACAAAAATCAGGGTGAAATTTTTCGTAGAGATTGTTATCAATAGCAAGGAACACTTGGCAATTTTTGTTTAATCTGGAGTTGTTTTCCCAGTTAAGTTAGGCACTTTATTGCCTATGTTAGAAATTTATAATTTTTCGTAGTGCTTCATTACCATTGTATTTTGCATGTTGGCAGAGAGATGAAACATCAGGTATGATGTGGTTATTTGGTTCGCTATCAGCAATCCACTGTGGATCAAAGAGTATCCCAAAGGTTGTTGTATATTTAGTTTCATAATCAATTTGCACTCAATCCCACAGGATTATTCAACAAGTCATTGAACCTCATGTAGCTTGAATAGGATGATGGCCACACTTATTATAGATATGGCAAATAAACTTAGGTCCAAAGTTAGAGACATTTGCTATTCATGAGCATAAAGACGAAAAGTTATGGTCTTCTCCTCTACCTTTACCACGTTTATTACCTCGTCCTTCATTATTTAAGGTGTGTTGATTTCGAGCACCATTCAACTAATATTTTTGTCAATTTTGGGCAAATTTAGCTACATGTTCAACATTGTTTTCAGAGACAATTTGATAACGATCAAGAGTACCTTCGTAAGTGACAATATGAGCATGTAGCTTCTGGCCTTCAACATTCTCTTTTCCTTTAATTGTGCATACAATTGGCCTTCATGTACATACGACGTTAGATTGGAAGTTGACATATGAGCGCTAGCTAGCTTTAGACCTTCCGTTGTTTTTTACTGTCATCTTTTTAGATCTCTTCTTCAAATTTCGAATAACACTCTTCGTATGATTGACTCGAGTGCGGCTTGTAGCTCCAAACATTTGTTCTAGAGCTTTTCATACTTCTCTGATGGGGTTAGGTCTTAGAATAATTATAAATGAATATGAGGGGTATTATGGTAATTAGTTAGAGAGTTTGTTAGGATTTTCTATTATAAATAGGAGAAATTAGTTAGAG
>JBBMEG010080667.1:0-11086 GCA_037832605.1 Cyclanthera cordifolia
GGCAATTCTCCAGTTTCCAATGTTTCAAACAAGTTATTTTTTGTAAAGTTAGCCAATAATGTGAAACATTCCAAATTTTCATTCTGTTTTTTCAGTATCTTCAAACATTCCAAGTTATTTAAGGGATCTTTTTTTTGGTCCATAAATTTGGAATTTAGTTTTAATTTAATTTCTATGTTTCAAAATTAATCAGTTTTATCGATGACATAATGTTCACCTTTGGTTTTACATTTGAAGTATAGTTTCAGTTTGACCTTGTATTTCAAAATTGTACACTTTTACTTTATCTTTACGTTTCAATAACGCTCACTTTTAATCTGTTTTTTAGTTTACTTTTATACCTGTTATCTTTTATAAATTAAATTCACATCAAAATAGTTTTTAATAAATAATTTAGTATTTAACATTAGTATAATCAAAATTATATTGTGTAACTAAGACTTTTTTATATCGCACAACATTAAAATTCATGGTTAAAATTTTCACTTTAGTTTGGAGAAAGAAGTAACATGTGAAGCAGATTAGCAGCACACTTCAGTTTGGTCATGAAACCATGGAAGGCAGAGAGAATTGAGGGGGTTGAGTAGTTCTCTAAACAGATCCTCATTGTATACGATATTATTTTTTTATTTTTTTTTGAATCGAAAAGGTTTGCTCTACTATTTTCGGGATAACCACGCTCATTCATAGGCTAGATAGTGAGAGCTTATGATATTATATTGGGTTTTTTTTTAAAAAAAAATTTTATTTTCTGCTTATTTTCTTTAAAAATTAAAATCAAGTGGATATTAAAATAATCGTTTCAAAAAAAAATTAATATTTAAACTTAGTCTAACAATATTCATTTTAATCAACATTTACGTTGGGTAATTAACACTTTTATTATCTTGATAAATAAAATTAAGCATGATTGAATTTTCAAGGTAACATTTTTAATTTTAAGACGTAAAGATCAAATAAAAATTAAACTACGAATATAAGACTAAAAATATATAATTTTTCCTTTGATTTTTATCGAATTTTGAATTTAAAAAATAATTTATTAGCTTTATTTGATCAAATATACATATAACAGCTTAAAATGAGCTAAAAAATATTTTATTTTAGGGTATGAATTCATTTTATAGTTATCGTAATAGGTTAAATAACGATTGACTACTAATATTTCTCATTGCAATTTTATTTATTATTACTAATTCAATGTTTTTATATATATATATATATATATATATATATATATATAAACATAAACTAAAATAGCGCATGACGACTACTAGTGAACATTATTGAAATGTTGAGTAAAATTGTTCATTTTTTCAAGTATAATATTAAATTGAAACTAGACTCGAAGTTAAGTACAAAAAATAAGCATTATTGAAATGTAAAGATAAAAATATTCAATCTTAAAATATAGAGATCAAATTGAATAAATTCCAAACCTAAGGACGTGTTTGCGAAGTTAATAATAATTAAATACTTATTTGAAGATTGTTGTTAACGGCGATTGAGTAATTAATTACTTGTTTATAAATCAATTATGGTAGTAATTAAATGATAATGCCTCTTAATTATAAAATATAAATGAGTAATTTTGGGAGAGAGTAATAAATCAGCATTAAAAAAAACATTTTAGTAATTTACCAAAAAAAAAACTAAAAAGAAAAGGCGGACCGAAGGGCTTTGGTGTGCCCGTTCCTGACCGTGGTCCATTTTTATTCACCTCAATTCCGTATTTCCTTTTCGTGCAACTTACGAATGCTGCCCCATCTGCCCGTCTCAGTGCAGACCTCCATCTTTATGCTTCTCCGTTGTTTCAGTCCCACACTGCGTTGCTTCACCTTCTGATTACATGGAAGCTTCTTGAAACTGCACCTTCTATCCCTTTCTCCTCCATTTCTTCCTTCAGTTTTCACTACCAAAACCTCTTCCAAATCCCAACTCCAATTGCTTCCGATCTCTCTCTTTCTCTCCTTCTCCATGTCTGCTCTCGGTGATACTTGCGATCCGCTCCTACATTCGTTGTTTCGGAGGCTGCTCTTCAAATTATAGAAGTTCAGAGGTTTTTATTCATTGTAAGTTTCTAGTTTGAAGACCGATTATTATTAGGTATGAAGCGGGAGTTGGCTTTTGCTTTGGAGGTTCAATCCCAGCTCGAGGAACCTCTTGAGCATACTCGGAGTGCAACTCTGTCTGTTTCCAGGTCGAGTAGCTATTTAGATGACGCCGCTAGAAGTGGCGCCTGTAAGCGATTTAAAGGCTCTGTTGTAAATGGTTTGATTGTATATACTAGGGGAAGAAAGTCTCAGATCAATGTGTACAGCGGGTTGTCCGAGAACAAGTGTAATACCGCGAGGGACCATGAAATCCTTGGAAGCTTGGCAGTTGGGGAGGTTCAAATTCAAACTATAGCTTCGAGTGAATCGAATTTCAACTCGATGACTTCTGTTTGTAAGAAAGGGTCTGATACGGCGTTGGAGAAATTTGCAGATAAGGAAGGAATGGTCGAAGAGAGCCCTGTAGTAATTGCAGAGGCGAGAGAAGTTGAGGAGAATTTTTCTGGGTGGGGAGTTAGGCGCTTTACTCGCTCGTCGTCAAGACCGAAGGCTGAGCCTGAGCCTGAGGAAGGTCTCCCAATTACAATAGGCGCTGTTAAAGACGAAGTCGTTTCAGATGAGGGCGGGGAAACTAGTGAAACAGTCAACTCTCTGTCAAATCCGAAGACTAAGTTGGAACTAAAAATGTCGAAAAAAATTGTGTTGAGTAAGAGGCCAATGACTGTGAAAGAGCTGTTTGATACTGGTTTGCTCGAGGGTGTACCTGTCATCTACATGGGTGTAAAGAAGGTTGTTTATGTTTGCTCATTTAAATTCTGGGATGTGGGTTCATTTTCGTGCTGCATTTTGATCATTATAGAATTGGGTTTATGACATATCTTTGAGAATTGGGTTCATTTTTCTGCATTTTGATCTCAGGCATTTGATCATCGTCTACGCGGTACAATTAAAGATGGTGGGATTTTGTGTACATGCTCGTCCTGCAATGGATGCAGAGTCTGTAATCTCTCTTTCGATTTAACATGGGAATCCATGGATTTGCAAGCGTATTCCTTAATTTATTTTTCTTCAATCTAGGTAATTCCTCCTTCGCAATTTGAGATCCATGCTTGTAAACAATATAAACGAGCAGCACAGTATATATGTCTTGAGAACGGGAAGAGCCTACTCGACTTGTTGAAAGCATGCAAGGGAAGTCTGCAGACAATTGAGGCCACTATACAAAATCTGATTAGCTCTTCTCCAGAAGAAAAATATTTTACGTGTAGAGAATGTAAAGGTGAAATTCTGGTTTTGAATATTTGTTGCCACTAGTAGGCGCCGCGCCATAATAAAGCCCAATTAAAACCCAGTAGTATACAAGATTTATTATCTGTTGGATAATTGGTGTGTGTTTAACGATTTCTAGGATGCTTTCCTTCATCCATTGGACAAGTGAGACCTTTATGTTCTTCCTGCGAGGAATTAAAGAAATCTCAGTGTACGCCATCATTGCCAACTCCTTCCACTTCCGCCATTGATAAGACACCCAGGTACGGTATATACTTCTTTCACATTATTCGTCTCTCTGCTTTCTTGAATAAGATATTGTCCTTAATTTTCAGAGTAGTTATGATTGTATTATCATGGATTCCTGCATAGAACTTGAACCTAAACCTGAACCCAAATGCTCTGTTTCCGTTCATGTTATGACATCTGGAAAATTTTGTTAAACTTTAGTATTCTAGTTTCTACCTTGGTAAGAGTTCTACTTGTCGCATCATATCCAGTAATTTCATTCTGTCATATTACTATCTATGAGGTTGGGTCTCTAAATATGCTACTGTGGAGGTGATAGGTTATGAACTAGTTCAATTATAAAATCTCTTGTTGTCTCTGGGGTCCGGGTCCTGGAATGGGTGTGAGTGCCGGTGCCCGGAGTATGTAAGGGAGCAAAGCTGCTTCGTTTCCTGGTTATAAATGAAAAAAATCTCAATGAAAGCTATAGCTTGTGCATGAACTATTTCCGGCGGTATCTTATTTGCAAGTTGTAGCGGCGGAAAACTCCCATCAGATAGTAAACTTACAAGTATTGATATCCGGTGGTTTAGCGCTCATAAATAAAGATGGGATAACCACCAATGCATGTCAAATGGATGATATGTTTTCAACGGTTTAATTTTCTTGGGTGCCATTAATTAAACTGAAAAAAGTGAGTTCTGTAAATTTAGTACTATTTAAATTATGAATGCACAACAAAAGATCATTTTGAATAGACAAATTTTAAAAGTTGTTTTGTTTTTCAGGTCAACAGAGCCTAGCACATCAAAATCATCGGGAAGTGCTCCAGTACATATTCCTTTACGATATAATAAACGCAAATGGTTGATAAAAGGAAAGTTAGTACCATTTTCTCTCTTGCGATTTTCTCGAATAGTATACTACTGTCTTTTAATTCTTTTTCATTCCACATTCTTTCTGTTTATCTATGGAACATTTGGGTGTTGAAGTAAAATTTAATTCTTTTCCTTTAAGAAGTATGCCTATTTCTTTTTTTTATGGTGCTCAACTTTAGTATCTTCTCAAGTTCAATCGTTGGTATAACTTTCAGGTCAGAATCGGCCGAATACATTTCTATCTCAAGATCCTCCAAAAGCGCGCCCTTGCATATTCTTTCAAAGAATAAGACTGCATTGAAGATGAGAAAGAAGTTAGTGCAGTTTATTTTATCCACTTTGATTTTAAACTAGATTTTATTTTATTTATTTTTTTCTTTTTGCATATCTTTAACTTCTACGGTGGCTTGTAGATTTTTTTTTTATAGCATATCTTTAACTTTTACAATGCCTTGTACATGTTTGGTAAAATAAAACATTAATGTTATTGAACACATAATCAACTAGTTGCTTATTCTTGTTCAGTCGATACATTTAGTTTAATACTTTTTATTAATTTGTGAGCTAGCATTTTATGGTTTATTTTTTAATTTAAAATTTCTTTTGAGGATAAAATAGACAACTTTAAATCTCCAAGGTCTATTCCATTGGAGGTCCCATGTTCGAATTTCACAAGTGAGCTTAATTGTTCCATGGGCGAAACTCCAATTCTTGATTATATAAAATAGCAACTCTAGTTTGCATTGAGAAGATCTATGTAATCCTTAATGAGACGGAAAAGTCTAAACGTGTATCTAGCAAATATATACAAGGATACTAGATATAAGGAAACCCTAAATAAACACTAAATATGTACATTAAGCAAAAGAGAAATATTTAAATAACATAAATGTTTTCAAGGGGTGGTGCGATGGTCGAAGACTTGAGTTTTGAAGGTGCGTTCTCCTTAAGGCCCCAGGTTCCAGAGTCACTTGTGACATTAATTTGTGGATGTCTCTCGCGTCTCCATTCCACCTTTGATGTATCCTGATGCCGCGTAGAGGAGCATAAGCTAAGTTCTCCCAAGTCATAAAAAAAAAAACTTAAATAAATAAATATATATACATATTTGATAGAAAACATTAACTTTCATTGATGAATGAAAAGTTACAATAAGGATTAGTCCAATATAATTACAAAAAACTTTTTCAATGAGACAAAATGGCAGATAAACCTTTTGGGTTGAGGACCTCTCCAAATTTCAGTGTAAAATTGACTTATGAGAGCATCTTGAGTTGGCGTCATTTGTCCCAAGGCCAGGACCATTTGTCCTTTCCATTCCCAAGGGAAGTCCTATCCAGAATATTGGAAAGTGAGGCCCATTCAACAATTTCGTCTTCATTAAGATTTCTTCTAAAGTTCAGGTTCCATCCTTTTCATGGTTACAAAAATAAGCAACAGTTTCATCATTGCTCAAAGACGATCTTTCAACAATGGATGGGAAACTTTCAGCACATCTTGACCAACCCATTTGTCCTCCTAAAAAATTGTAATATTGTATTAATGCCTGGGCCGATCCATATGGACACACTGCTGTGAATCAAGAATTTAATTTCCATTTATCAATGTCCCTCAAAGTGTGTGTGTGTGTGTACACACACACTATAAGTCTAAACACGTGGATTTGAAAGGAAAAAACTTAGAATGTCTCTACATGAATGAACAGAGTGTTTTTAGGTAGTCTTCCTCTTCTCCGTACATAAAATGTCTTTTTGTTTACCATGGATTTGAGGTCAAGAGAGTTTTGAGAAACCAAAAGGTTGTGAGTTCAATCCATGATGATCACCTATCTTTTTTTTGAAAAAGACACAAATGATGACCAACTATCTAAAAATTAATTTCTTACAGATTTCCTTGACATCCAAATGTTATAGGGTAATGCGGTTTGTCTCGTGACAATAACCAAGATGCGTATAAGTGTTGAAGAAATTACATTGGAAAGTGAGGAGACCTGCAACAATATATAAGATAGGTGGACTGCTCCTCTCGTTACCAATTGGTTTTGAGATGGATGCCCATACTGTCTACTATGGTTTTAGAGCTTATAAATCCAAATAGGTATTCGGTCAAAGAAAAGTGAAATTGTGACCTGATTCAAGATTGGTGTCATCTTGAAGGGATATGCTGAGGATCCCACATTGGAAAGTAGCGAGACCTCCAAACAATATATAAGATAGGTGGACTACTCTTCTCATTACCAATTAGCTTTGAGGTGGATGCGCACCTTATCTAATAATAAGCTGGCACTAACACTTACCTAAGCTAGCCTACCTAGATACTCACAAATATAAAGAAAACTCATCCAAGGTTGAGGGAGTGACCATCATAATTTGTCTTTTTCGTTAGATCTAACGTTCCAAAGGTAGTTTTTAGTTCGACTGTGGGAATGGCTTCTTGGTTATTTTAGCTTCGAAGATCTCAACAATATTTTTGCTCTCCCTTCTACAATTTTCCACCCTCCTTGCCAAAATTTTGACATCACACAGTAACTGCAAAAACCATTTCTGATCATCATCCACCATGATTAGAGATGTCTATTTCCCTCGCGGGCCGGGGACGGGGATGAATGCATTCCCCGTTCCCGATTCCCTGATCCCTGTGAATTTCGTGGGATGTGGATTGATTTTGAAATCGGCTTCTCCGTCCCCGCCCTACCCCGTGGACATCTCTAACCATAATACTACCAAAATCACTTCTATGGAAAAAAGGTAAAAGATGTAAAGAACGAAATAAATTGTATTTGCTTGCCGTCATTTATCCTGACACGTTTGATCCTTACCCAAAACCAATACCACCAATTCTTTCGAAACAAAGATCATCGAAAGCTAGTAGTTACTTGGAAGCCTAACTACTAAAGAGAAAAGTGGTGACCACAGTAGGAGGACAAGGAACAATGCTGGATGGTTACTAATTACAATGGGATCCCCATCCTCAATTGTTTTTTATACCAGCAAGATATCCTAGACCCTTACCAATGTTGGAAGTAAAGCAAGGGTTCTTCAATTTCTAAGCATGAAAGATGAAATCTTAGTATTTTACCCAAAATGTAACATATGAGAAGACAGAAAGGAGACCCGCTCACTTATTCATTCGAGATGCAAGCCATCATTGACCCAAATGTACCTATCAACTAAAGCTAATAAGATTGATGGGTGATTTATCATGATTCAATTATTACTTTAATTAATTTGCCAAGAGACATTTTAGGATTGAGTTGTTAGTTTCATTTTGTTTATGGTACAAATAGCCACATTCATAGACATCTCCCGTATCTCCACTTTTCCGATGTACCGCAGCCTAGGGACGGGGCCAATGGTGCCACGGGTTTAGAGGGTCGTAGCTCCAAGTTCCCTAGTTATCATAAAAAAAAAAAAAACAAATAGGAACATTTAGATCGTCGTAGTTTTGAGGAAGAAGGATTGTGTTTGGTTAGTTTTGTGTGGTGAGTCAGGGTGGAGACTCTCTTGTTTGTCACAATTGCTTAATCCATTTTAATCCACCAAAAAGCGCACATCATTTTTCTGTCAAATATTTCATCTTTTTAATGTCTTCTTTATTTTGAATTTCAGGTTATTGAAATCAGCTTCAGTGTCAAAATCCTCCCAAAGTGCTTCAAAGTGTAGTTCTTCATTAGCTAAAAATCAGTGGAAAATAACAAAGAAGTTAGTTGTTTTTATCATACGTTGATTTCTATTCTTAGTAGCACTTTTTTTCATCTGTTCTCATATTAAGGAAGCAAATACCTACCATAGTCTTGATAGTTTTATTTATTTACCATTTGAATGCTTTTGCTCTTTAGAGACCAGAGGTTGCATAAGTTGGTTTTTGAGGAAGAAGGATTACCTGATGGAACTGAAGTAGCATATTTTGCAAGGGGACAGGTAGTTATGATAGATCATGCAAGCTTGTCTCTGTTACTGTTCAAGTATTACTTCATTTTATTGATGCGTATAGAGATTTATTCCTTTTATGTACGTACAGAAATTGCTTCAGGGTTATAAGAAGGGGTCTGGAATTTTATGTTGCTGCTGCAATTGTGTGGTAAAACCTTTAATTTCTTGTATTTCCAAATTTGTGAGTGGTATTGCATTGTGAATACTTACTTTTTACATTCTATTTGCAGGTTAGTCCTTCGCAATTTGAAGTTCATGCGGGTTGGTCTTCTCGAAAGAAACCGTGAGTTTATTTTATTTAGTTTTATGTCAGCTCAAACTATTCATTGCTAGTTTTTTCAATGTCTGGTGGGTTTTATTTTGTAGCTATGAATACATTTACACATCAAATGGGGTTTCTCTGCATGAATTAGCAATCTCTCTCTCGAAAGGGCGCAAGTATTCTGCTAAGGATAATGATGACTTATGCATAATATGTCTAGATGGTGGAAATCTTTTGCTTTGCGATGGCTGCCCAAGGGCATTCCACAAAGGTGAGTCATAATATAGAATACTGTGTTAAGAGTCGTTAGACAACTTAAACTACAATGTTTTTTATGAACTCTTCTCCAGTTCAAACACTCTTTTCTTTTGAGTGCATGTTAAATAGCGAACAGCTCATATGTTGTCCTTGGCTCGTTCAATTCCTTGAATAATGGACTTTGTAGTTTTACAGAGTAAAATTTTGATTTGCAGTTCCATTCATTTGTGCAGAATGTGCATCTTTATCAAGTATTCCCCGTGGTGATTGGTATTGTAAATTTTGCCAGAATTTGTTCCAAAGAGAGAAGTTTGTTGAGCATAATGCCAATGCTGTTGCAGCCGGAAGGGAATATGGAGTTGACCCTATCGAACAGATTACTAAAAGATGCATTCGAATGGTCAGGAACTTAGAAACGGATCTTAGTGGATGTGTTTTATGCCGGTATTAATTGCATTTTTTCTTCTCTTAAATGTCCTTGCTTAAGACTTCTCATTTTTCTTCTTGTTTTGTTATCTTATATGATGCTTTTGGTTTGAAGTTTAATATTTTTTCATTTTATCTTTGTATGCAGTGGCTCTGGTTTCAGCAAATCAGGTTTTGGTCCCCGAACGATTATACTTTGTGATCAGGTTTCTTGTCGTATCATCTTAACTTCTAGTTGAACATTCAAGCGTCGTTGCTATTGCCTCATTTTCAGTTCCTTGCCTATTTTGATTGGTGTAATGCATTTTCTTTACTTTCTTCATTTGATTTCTGGTCAGTGCGAGAAGGAATTTCACGTGGGCTGTTTGAAAAACCACAAAATGGCATTTCTTAAGGTATGGACTGAATTTAAGTCTTGCTTTTTATTCAAGATCCTTCATGTGGAAGTATCCAATGTCCTAATTTTTCATGGAATAAGAGAATTTAAAGACCATTAATGATACAGGAATTACCAAGAGGAAAGTGGTTCTGTAGCACAGATTGTATGGGGATACATTCTGCTCTAAAGAAGCTGCTCATTCGTGGGCCTGAGAAGCTTCCAGATTCACTTTTGGATGCTGTCAATAGAAAGCTTGGAGAAAATGGTTCGGACATTAAGGCTGATGTGGATGTCAGTTGGAGGATTGTCAGTGGCAAAATTGCTTCTCCTGAAACTCGACTGTTACTGTCACAGGCCATTGCTATCTTCCATGTAAGTTTTCCTATATTTTACTCTTACTTTGATTTTTAGTTAAGTTCATTCCTAGAGCAAAATTCCACGTTTGGTTTAGATACTATTTTAGATTCCGTTCTTGTTTCTCTGTCTCTCTCATCAGTTTTTTTTTTTGAAATAAAAATTATTTACGACTCCAGACAACTTTATGTTTTCTCACAATGATATGCTATGATCTACAAATACAAAAGCAATGCTCAAGAGTTAGATCTTCTTGGTATGTTGATATCTTCAGCTTCTTCTGGTTGTTAAGTTTGTTACCTTTGATTAGTTGAGAATGTAATTAGTTAAGCTTAATTGTTGTTTTCACTTGTGAGCTTGTTTATATAGGGAGATTGATCTTTGTATATGCGTCAAAGCTTTATGAGAAATGATGAAGCTCTGTCATTCTCCCATTTTCATTTGTAGTATGGTATCAGAAAAGTCATTTTTTCTATCCTCCATTTGAAGATGGCTAGCAAGCTTTAACCCTTTTCTTCGGCAAGTACGACTCTCGATCGTACTTCTGCTTTTCTTGATCCTCAAACTCCATATCATCTTCATCATAGTTATACGACTCATCTTGTACTCGTTTATGAGTTGCTTGTTGAGGATAACCATGTTAATTGGGGTTGGTCTATGAAGATTGCCTTGACTGTTTGAAACAATTTGGACTTCATCAACGACACCATCACAACCTGTCATCTTCTTACTTTTTGGACGCAATAACTACATAATTATTGACTAGATTTTGAAGTCTGTTACTCTAGGAATTTCTGCTAGCATATTTTTTTTATTTGTCTCACACGATTTTTCTTGACTTGTGAGATTGTTTCCAAAAAAACTTTTTTTTCAAAGGGGGGAACATATTTGAATAATTCCGGCGCGACTCTGATAAGACCCAAACTATATTGAAATATAAATGAATAGAAAATACAAAGATAACCAAGGTTTAATAGGACTTGGAACCTTCCATCTCTAGAGAACCATTCTCTAAGAGCCCTAAGTTTTCCTCAATATTTGGATAT
>JBBMEG010080668.1:0-11084 GCA_037832605.1 Cyclanthera cordifolia
GGCCGACCCCTTGGGGGTCGAGGCCTCCATTTGGCCGACCCCAGGGGGTCGGCTTTTGGTCCTTTTGTCCTTTGTTCAGGTCCCGGCCTCTTCCGAGACTTCCGGGCCATATTTTATGTCACAACACTATGAAATTGAAAACATGTCATTTTTTCCAATGCCATGAAAGAATTCCATAATATTAAAATAGTGCTATAAAAACATATTAATTGTAGTGTTTTTAACACTTGACGTTATTGTTGAACTGGTTAATACCAAACAAAATGAAACCAATGTCTAACTGACTCTTTCGATAAATATTTTAAGTTTTAAAAATGTATATAACTAGATATAAATTGAGGTTAAATTGGTAATGGAAGTTATTATGTTGATTTCTATTAAAGTTGAAAATAAATAACATATATTCGAATTAAAAACAAAAACAACAACCACAATGACCAAACTCAAAAAATATATGGGTTGGATTGAGTTTGCTCAAACAGACTGATTGGTGGATTCACTGACTCAGAATAATTTTGGGTTGATCCAAAAAATCTCTTTTAACCTAACTTAACTCATTTCATGTACACCCCATCTTGTTGGAAACTCACCACATGTCACCAAAACAAGGTTTTATTTTTTTGCTTCCTTCCATCTAAATATTTTCCTTGAGAGCATTTTTTTTATTAAGACTATGCCTCATTTGTTGATATACTGATTTTTAGGGTTTTCTTGTCGACAACATGCTTTCGTAACGACTCAAAAAGTAAAGTATTGTGTCTTGATCATCTCTAGAGATCGAATAGGGAGCATTGGCTTTTGTTACCGTTGGGAATTGTTTTGGCTTTCTTACCTGCTCTATGATCTTCACGTTTTAATATTTTTATGCTAGTCCTTTTTTACAATCAAGTTGAGAACTACTTGGCGAATAACCCAACTTTTCATGAGAGGACTAAACATATTGAACTGCATTATCATTTTATTCGTGTTAAGATTTCTTTTGATTTTTTTTAAATTGGGTGCATGTTTGTAATGAGTCCCAACTTGGTGATATTTTCACGAAGTCATTGCCAACTCCTTCGCTCTATTTTATATTTTCTAAATTTGAACTTTCTAATATATATTGCCTAGGAGGCTATTAAATTAAATATATTGAATACTTTACTTTATATCATTAGATTTATTATAATCTTTTTCTTTTATTAAATTCATTATAGTTCTTATTTTGTCTATATATATATACACACATCTCTATTGAAATTATAAAAATAAATAAATAAATAAATCTCTTTTTCTGTCAACAATAGCTGGTAAAATTTCATATATAATTGGAATAGATTTTTCTTAAATAAAAAATACTTAGAAGATAGATTTTTTTTTTAAAAAAATAGAGCTTATATTTCTGAATTATAAATACATACTATCATGTTAATCGATTGAAAACTTCAAAGAACTCAAACTAAACTACCACAAATAAACTAGTAGATAAATGAACAATAAGAAATAAAAAAATAAAAAAATGGAATCAATTCATATAATTACCATCGATAAAACTAAAAAAATATGCCTAAAAATAAATAGCTTCACTACTTCCTAAAAATTATGATCACTCTCACTATCATTAATGCGATCGCACTACTTTAAAAACTAGGAGCCCAATAAAAGAATAAACTAAATATTAATTTTAAAATCATAATTAATAATAAATAAAGTAATAATCAACATTCCCTTAATTTTGATTTTTAATGATCTTCACGTCTAGCAGGTTCCTTAATTTGGTGAAAGCATTATTTTCAACAGCTTATTCAGCATATTGCAATCTGATCTTCTATTATGTAATATTCCAATTTGATCATGTTCTTCTCAATTTGGTCTTGCAAAAAGTGATACTAAATATCAATATGTTAACTTCTTCCATGAAACAACAAATTTTTTATCAAATTAATTGCGTAGACGTTGTCAACATAAATCTTCATTGGACCTTCAAGATAAATGCAATTTGACTCATGATGTGGCTGAGCCAAACTGATTGACGTGCACTTGCTGCTGTTGCTGCATACTCAGCTTCACACGTGGATAATGCAACAATTGGTTGTTTCTTTGATGACCACGAGCAAACATTTTTTTTCGAGCATAAAACAATGTCCACTTCTACTCTTTCTCTCGTCTGAATCACCACCCTAATCATTATCTGAGTATCCAATGGATGATCTCAATCTTCTTGGATGAAAGAAAAATAGACCAAAAGTTATTTTACCTTTAATGTAGCACATAATCTTTTTTTTATTCCTCGTAAATGAATCAGTCGATCGAGGTGACTTCATGTATCGACTAACCAATCCCACAGTATAACAAATGTCAGGTCTAGTGCATGTGAGGTGTCTTAGACTTACAACAACCTGCTTAAAGTATGTTACATCTACTGTTAGCTCCTCGCTACCTTTAGTAAGCTAAGTTCGATTTCAACTAGAGTCTTCACTAAGTTTGAATCTTCCATCTTAAACTTCTTCAAAAATTTAGCAGCGTATTTCTTTTGATGAATGATTATTCCAGTGTCTCTCTAGATGATGCCCAAAAAAGTAAGACATTAGACTGATATCGCTCATCTCAAATTCCTTCATCATAATATGCTTGAAATCACTAATCATCTTGAGATTGTTTCCTCTAAAAATCACATCATTAAACATAGAGACATAAGATTAGTAAATCTTCATAATCATTAGTCTTTACATATAGACCATGATCTGATGGACATTTTTTAAATCCAGTGTCATGAAAAAATGAATCAATCCTCTTGTTTCAAGCTCTTGGCGCCTGCTTAAGGCCATATAAAGCCTTATTAAGTCGACATGCCTTCTCTTCTTTTTTAGATTGTAAAAAACCAGGCGACTGCTTTACATAAACCTCCTCATCAAGTGGGTCGTTGAGAATCACCGATTTGATGCCCATCTGGTGAATTTTTCATTGCTTTTGTGTAACTAAAGCAATGATCAATCCCTTCGCCAACAACCTTGTTTTGTATTTGTCAATTTCACCATTTCCTTTCACTTTAATTTTATACGCTCATTTCACATCAATTTTTTTGTGTTCTTTTGGAAGGTTAGTCAGTTGTCATGTATTATTTTTCCCAATTTCCATCAATTATTCGTTCATACCATTTTGCCATTTAGAATTTTGAATGACAACTTCAAGTTCAATGGGTTCTGAATCTACAAGAAAAGCAACATGGATTAATTCTCCATCATCATTAATCTCATCATCAAGATTAACCTCGTAATCTTGAAGATGTGCAAGTTGTCGCAGCTCTGGGAGTTGTGTTTGGAAGACTCCTAGTAGGTGATCTGTTTGACAAATATACCGCACATGATACAGCTACAGCCTAAAAATAATTTGGCATACCTTTTGCTTTAAGCATGCTCCTTGCCATATCTATGATTATTCTATTCTTTCTCTTAGCCACTCTGTTGTGTTGAGGAGTGTAGGAAAACGTAATATTTTTCTGTAACTCGAGTTCTTCACCATGATTTTTGAAATAATTGGACTTGTATTCACCTCCTCCATCACTATGCATCATCTTGATTAATTTGTCACTTTGTCTTTCAACAAATGTTTTAAATAGTTTAAAGCAATGAAATACCTCATCTTTACTCTTCAACATATAAATTCAAGTTTTCTTTGAAAATTCATCAATAAAGGTTAGAAAATACGCGTTACCTACAATAGAGGATATGTGCATTGGGACACAAAAATTTGTATGAAGGAGTTCCAAAGGGAATTTCGCATGCCAAGACTCTTTAACAAAAGATGTCATGTGATTCTTTCTAAAATACAGGCTTCACAAAATTGATCAATATGATTAATATTGGGTAAAGAATTCACTAAATTACGTTGGAAAGATTTTCTAAAATTTGAAAATTTAAGTGCCAAACTTGGTTCTAAAAATTAATTAACACAGAAGAAGAAATGTTGTAATTTAGTAGAAAACAATGGTAAATTGTGCAAAGAATTTTAATTGAGAAATCACTATATATAGTTAGATTAACTAAAAAATAAACCTAAAAATAAATCACACTAATTGCCTAAAAACTAGGATCATCACTCCTCCTACCCTTAACACTATGACATTACTCTAAAAAAATTAGGAGCACAATAAAAGAATAAGTTAAATATTAATTTTAAAATTAGAATTAATAATAAATAAGATTTTAAACATAGAGAGAAAATTGAAGAGGAAGCAGTGAGTTCTCGTTCCTCAATAAGATCTTATTAAATAGAAAATGAATAGTTGTCAAACTCTCTTACACATCAGCCAATCAATACAAAGGAGAAAAAAGACTTGATGTAGAATAAGTACATAAATAATAGTCATGCTACATAATAAGTACACAAATAATAAAATCATAGATATTGAGATCTTATGGAGAGATGACAGTTTGGGCCTTATCTTGGGCCTTAACATTCCCCCCTAAAGCTCGACGATGAACAACAAGACTAAGCTGGTCACGAAGAAACTCGAATCGAGTACCAAGAAGAGCTTTGGTAAGACAATCATCAATTTAATGATCAGTATGGACATATCGAACATCAAGTTGTTTGTGAAGAATTTGATAACGAATGAAGTGAAGGTCAATTTCAATATGCTTCGTACGAGCATGAACAATCGAATTTTTGGCTAGAGCGGCAGCACTCAAATTGTCACACCATGTGGTGGGATATTCCACAAGTGGAATGTTTAGTTCAAAAAGAAGATACTGAATCCATTTTATCTCATAAGCAACATGAGCAAAAGCCCTATACTGTGATTCAATACTAGAGCGTGCAACATTTTGTTGTTTCTTAGAAGACCAAAACAATAATGTCAAACCAAAGTATACACAATAGCCACCAATGGGTCGTTTATCTAAAGGACACGCAACCAAATCAGCAACAGAGTACCTTGTAATAGAGAGGGAAAGGGCTGGGCGGATAGCGAGACCAAGATGTAGAGTGCCTTGAAGATATATGAGCATACGCTTGAGAGATTGCCAATGAGTAATAGTAGGAGATGGAGCATCTTGACTAAGGCTATTTACAGCAAAAGCAATGTCCGGGCGCGTGAGAAGAATATAATGCAATGAACCAATAGTGCAACGATAAAGAGATAGATCAGAAAGTATCGGGCTTATCAAGTATTGAGAGTGTGCACTAGCAGTCATTGGTGTCGGAGAAGGTTTAAGATTCTACATCTGAAGATGTCGAAGAAGATCACTGACATAAGAGGCTTGACACAAAACAAGGCCGTGTGGATTGCGGTGAATTTGAATGCCAAAAAATAGTGTAACGACTCAAGGTCCCGTAAATTAAACTCATGATGCAACTAATTTATCACAGTATTCATAAGAGATGAGTCAAACCCTGTGATGAGCATGTCATAGACATAGACGAGTATGAGTAGTACAAACTTACCTTTTCGTAGGAAAAATAACAAAGTATCTCACTTGGATTGTTGAAAATTCCAACGTATAAGAGTTAACCAGAGACAATCATACCAAGCCCGAGGTGCTTGTTTAAGCCCATAGAGCGTCTTGGATAGCTTGCACACAAATGCAGGCTTGGCAGGATTAACATATCCTTCGAGTTGAGAAATGTAAACATCCTCAGCAAGAATGTCATTGAGGAAGGCATTTGACATATCTAGCTGTCGTGTAGGTGAATTCCATGTAGTAGCCAAGGTGAGCACAATCAAAATGGTGACAGGTTTAACAACAGGACTATATGAAAATCAACATCAGTAGTTTGAGAGAAGCACTTCGTCACTAAACATGCCTTGTATTGATTAATAGAGCCATCAACAAGTTTCTTGAGTTTATAGACTCATTTACTTCCAACTAATCGGTGATCAGTAGATGATGGAACCAATGTTCAAGTGTGATTCTTGACTAGATCAGTATATTCATTATTCATAGCGGTTTTCCAAGCGAAAACATTAATTGCATCTGAGAACCATTGAGGCTCTATAAAGGTATAGTGAACTAAAGTTGAGGCTTTAGTAAGATAGTCGTATTTAATAAACTCGGAAAGTCATAAACATTCAAAGTGCGGAATTTAAAACAACGCTGGGACTTTTTCTAGACTCCAATGCAACGATTCTCATAGTTAACGCAGCATCCTAGTACAAGTACCTGGAGAAAATCCACAATTGAAAGAATGTGTTACGAAACTCAGTAAGGATCCCTAACTTAGGACTAGTATAAGCATGAATACTATAAATGAAATGCAAATACAAGATATCAAATGATGCATGATGAATGATAATACAGGGGGCGGCTTCAATATGGCCTGCAGTTGTGAGTTTTCAAGCAAATGTTACACAAAGATACAATTTTTAACAAAATTTTAAGTGCGAGATGGCTTAACCTTCTATGCCACACATCCTTTGTACAAGACAAAACAACATGACTTCCTGGTGTAGCCAACCATTCAATTTTTCCTAGACCACAAACCATAGCCACAAAAACAAAACACTGATCAAATCCATTCAAAACATTATTCTTTAGCATGTTTGATGACGATTGAGAGGCCTTTCATTTAGCTGGTAGGTCGTACAACCCATCCTTAAGCTTGTCCTTAATAATACAAAAGAAATTCGAAAACTCAACAATCACATTGTTATCCATGGTTTATTGAGATATGCTAATTAGATTTTTTTTCTAATTAAATGCACATTAGAAAAGTTGTTTAGATATAGATTCTTAGTTGTTGAGCTAATAACAGTAGAACCCTTATAGAGAATTGATAAAGGATTACCATTACCAACAAGAACATAATCAAAACCTATGTATTCAATTTTCATGGATAGATTTTCAAGCTCATTGGTTAAGTGGCAGCTCACACCACTATCTAAGTACCAAGAATTGTCTTCTAGATGATCGGGTGTGTCAATAATAGTAGAAGTAGGACTTCAAGGTCGATTTTCAACTTCAGCGTTGTTGTTGGAAGATGAGGCAGTAGGATTATTGAATAATTTGTAGAATCTGAAATAGCACATATTGGTGCTATGGCCTTTCTTGCCACATAAATGACAGTAGGGTCGGTCCTCTCCTTCAAAACGTCCTCTTCCACCACGAGTACCCCCACGCTGAGATGAATTTCCTTGGTGGTTGTTGTTTCGTCATGCTTGGTAATTGTTTGACTAACCATGTTTCTGATGACTATGGGTGACTATGTTGGCAGTGGGTTGAATGATAGAAAATGTAGATTTCAAGTTTTAAAGGTGTTCTTGTCTACTTTCAAAGGTAAGTAGGAGATTTTGAACAACACTCTACTTCATCTCCTGACTCTGTATTACCACAACAATGGGCGCGTATTCTTCATCTAAGCCATTAACAACATAAGAGATTAACTCGATCTTTGGTTTCAACAAGAGCCCCTGCTAGGTATAAATTGTTGGCATACTCCTTCATTCGAGCAAGGTAGTCAAGCATTTTCATATTACCTTTTCTGGTTTGTTGTAACATACGCTTGAGGAAGTCTTTCTGAGATGAGGCTTGAATACCATAGAATACTTGGAGAGAACTTCATAGCTCCAATGGGGATTCACAGTTTGTGACATGTGAGGCATCTTCTGCAGTCATAGAGTTGTAGAGCCATCTAATTAGCAGTTGATCTGCTTGAACCCATATATTATATTTCGGATTGTGCATTATCAATCCATTGAGTTCATCCTCAGAGGGAGGACATCTAGACAATTATGTCTGTCATCAATGTGTCCATCCAATTTATAACTCCTCAAATTAGGGAGCACAATATTTCGCCATAACAAGAAATTGTTTTTGTCCAAATTTGTTGAAGTTACCCGACTGAGAATGTTAACAAAATGACGATTTCATACTGGTATTCCTCCATATTTGATACCACAGATTCAGCACTCCATTTCCAACACTGGATATTTTTTGCAGAGGATTTTGAACAACAGTAGCTCGAGTCTCTTGATCTGCTGTAGAGATGAGGGGAGGTGAGGATCTACTGGCGTTTGCCATTGTTATGCTCTAATAGCAAAATAAGGTTTTGAACACGGAGATAAAATTGAAGATTAAGCAGTGAGTTCTCGCTCCTCATTGAGATATTACTAAATAGAAAATGAATAGTTGTCAAACTCTCTTACGCAGCAGCCAATCAATATAGAGGAGAAAAAGACTTGCTGCAAAACAAGTACATAAATAATAAAGTCATGTTGCAGAATAAGTACACAAATCATAAAATCATAGATACTGAGATCTCATGGAGAGATGACAATTTAGCCTTATCTTAGGGCATTAACGATTAATAAACAACACTTATAAATTAATTTCTTATCAATTTTTTTTTTACATCAAAGGTTATTAGAGTCGAGCAACATTTCGAACTAAAATAACTAAAAGACAAACAAACTGATTCGAATACTCACAAATATATAAATAAACAAACTAGAACAAAGTTAAGGGTCAACCCAAACATGGGCAGATATGTTGTTTTAATTACGAATCTGCCATTGGTTTTGGCTGTATACGGGTTTTGGAGTGGAAGGGACAATATGGGATGAACGGAGGAGGGAGGGTATTATATGATTTGTAAAGCTAATGGCGGACACCATATATGAGTGAGGTTATTATTATTAATTTTATATTTTATTATATTTTTATTCAGTACCACTCACTCATGGGAACGGAAGTTACTCTTAGTAAAATATTATTTTGGTCTTTGAATTTTTTTTTAATTAAGAATTTTTTTTTAATTTTGTATTTAAATTTTTAAAAGTCTAATTTTAGTATTTAAATAATTTATTCCGTTTCAGTCCCTGAACTTTTGAAAAAACTTTAAATTTGTCTTTAAAATTTTTGTTTGTTCATCTTTTTGTTAAGAAAATTATCATTTTTCATCTTTAAAATTTTAAAATGTCTTTGCATTTTATTTTCAGTTATATTAAATTATTAATATTATTAAATAAATTTCGAATAATGTTGACTTTAAATTTACTACTGACGCTAACTTCAAGTTTTTTTTTTTTTTTTTAAGTTTAGGGACTAAGTTTGCAATTTTAAAAGTTCGAAAACTAAAATAAAACAAATTTTAAAGTTTAAAGACTAAAATTAGACATTTGAAAGTTTATGGACAAAATAAAATAACGTGAAAATTCTATGACCAAAAGAGTATAATAATCCATACTAATTCATTGAAAAACTAGATTTAATTTATTTATCCGAATTTTAAGATTCAACTTTCATGGATTAAATATTGGGTTCTTTATATCCATAGCCAAATGTAGAAACTCATTTACATCCCTACCAAAAAAGCAATTTAATTGCAACCATATCCATTTCCATTTTTTTGAATTTAATAATACATAGAATTTGACTAGAATACCCTTAATAATTTAGTTTGTTTACATATTAATTACATTTTTTAAACATCCAAAATACTTTCCAAAACTGTTCAAAAACTACCCTCCACGTTGCTAGTGGTATACGATTCCCATAATTTTCGCAGGATTTTCATTATTAAAAGCGTCGATTTTCGCCAGAGAAGCTTCATAATTTTTCTCCAGTTCTTGCAAGACCTCTCGACTTCTTCAACGATTTCCGACTGCTTCTTGGTATATCGTTCGTATTTTTCATAGATTTCTTTGCGATTTTCCGACGATTTCAAGAAGATATGCAGTCTTTGTGTACTCGTATGAAGGTACTCGTAGATGGTTGGGAGGTATATGATTCATGAAGACCTATACACACAAATATTCGTTGCAAAAACTCAATGTGTGACAATCCTTTATCAAACATAATTTCATAGACAATGTAGTTGACATATATGTCTTCGTCATTCTATATACCGTTGTGAGCAATCTTAATAGGGATTGTTTTTTTTTAACAACCTGTTATGGTATCTTTCACTTAGATGGTCTGGTACCGGCGTCGATCTTCCTCTACATTGCCTTTAGTGGGACATTCATCCTATCTTGGTTGGCTATGATAATGTCCTGATTTTTAGTCAACTCCTTGACCTGTTCTTTTAGTTGCATGTTCTCTAATAAAAGCCTCTCAGTCTCAAGATCTTGTTAAGATGTAGTACTAGTTGAAGAGGAAGAAGAAATTATTCCTCGTTTCTCAGATAGCAAGTACGTCGTGCCTCGAATGTTTTCCGTCCGCCTCCCTAACACAGTTTCGCATATTGCTTCATGTAATGTTAGTGGAATCCATGATGCAATCGAGGATTCCCTTAATGCATTCATCTTCCCTACCTAAAAAAAAATTATTTATGTTAGTGGCGCCCCTGAAAATTACTTTAATCATCTTTCTTAAAGTGTGGCTTTAGGAAAAAATCATTTTTTGACGATTTAACCATTAAGTCATACTTTAAAGAATACTTTTTTCCTCCATTTACTTAAACATAATTACTCGCCAATTTTTTTTAATGTTTTTAAATATCTATTTTAACATTTTAATGATTTTCATTATAATTTAATTTAAAATATAATTAATGAGTTGTTAAACTTCTTTTCATATTCTTATACTTATTCAAACCTTTAATGAAAATGTTATAATATGAAAAGTTTAATCACTTTATTTCTATAATAATATTTAATTTAATATCTAAACTTTATGAATTTGTCTTTAATTATTTTGAATGAAAGAAAGGAAAAGGTTTCATAACTTTCATCTCCTACTACTATATAATAGAGTTGTTTTCAACATCTCTTTACAAACATTTTTTTTTTCATCATCCTTTATGTTTAGCTTTATTTTTCTTCTTTTGTATATTATTTATTATACATTGTTGTCTTGCCTTATAAATTTTGTTGGATTTCTTAAACTGGCCTTCTTTTTTCTTTTTCTTTTTTTTTTTTGTAGTGTTGATCCTTTGGAATTTAAGGCAAGACTTGAAGATGTGCAAATATGAAAATCGAAGCGATGCCGGAATAGATAATCATGATTTAGGTTTAGAAGTATCATTTATAAAATAAAATGGCATCCCAAAAAATATAAAGAAGTTATATGTCTTATTGATATTTTATTCTTGTTAAGAAATATGCACTTTAAAATTTGAAAAGTTATTCTAAAAGATGAATGACAAGTGGATGGATGGATGTTCTA
>JBBMEG010080669.1:0-11084 GCA_037832605.1 Cyclanthera cordifolia
CATTGGTCATCATGTAATTAGTTATTTAAATAGTATATATATTTAAACTATATATCACTATTGTTAATTATTAATTTGTTAAAAATAGTATTTTCATCCCTAGTCTTTCACCGTTGTTTTATTTTGGTCTCTCAACTTTCAAATATGTTTCATTTTGATCTCTAAACTTTCAAAAGTTCAATTTTAGTTCTAGATTCAAAAAAAAAAAAAAATCAATTTTTTTGTTAATTTTTCTTAAAAAATATATCATATTTTTATATAAACTTTAGAAATATGTTGTCTTAGAATTATTAACATTATTGAACAAATTTCATTTAATATGAGTTTTACATTTATCGTAAGGATCAATTTTAAACTTTGATTAGAATTTAGGAGACCAAAATGAAACAAACTTGAAAGTTTATGGATTAAAATTGAACTTTTGAAAATTTATGGACCAAAATATTAAAACAAAGGTGAAAGTCCAGGGACTAATATGATATTTTAACCTTATTAATTTTTGTTATTTGAGTTATATAAGATGCATGTATATAGCCCTTTGAAAAACACACTTTATAATTTTAAGATGATGGATAATATAAGCTTTAAATTTTACCTAGTATTGACAACAAAATGCAAATTACTTTCTAAAGAAAATTTATTTAAGTTGCATTTTATAAATTAAATACTAATTTAAAGTAAATTTACGATATTAAATACATTTAACAAAATGCAAGCTTTGACATTTACGATATAACATATCTTTCTCTTGATGAAGTTGAAGTTTCAATCTTTAACATTTTGAGTTGAATTATTATATTTATTAATAACCAAACTCTAATTGCTTAACTATACTAAATAATTTTCAAAAATCACAAATTATTTATAAACAAATATTAAATCATGAAAAGTTGAATTAACACATTAATTATTATGCTTAAAATGAAATACAATCTAGGTTGACATTTATCAAATAAATATTATTTATGTTAACATTAGAAAGAATTTAATTAAAGCTTATAACATGAACTTGATGATAATTAATTATGATTATAAATAAAGAAATGAAAATATACCAATTATTTTTTGACAAATCTTTTGTTTTCCACTGTCTTTTTCCCCATATATGACATACTGAATTCACCATAAATGTTATATGTAACACCACTATAATCCTTACACCCTGCACAAAATTTAAAATGTGTCACATTTCTTTTCTAAGGATTTATAATAATTTCTACCACAATCTTTTTTTTTTTTTTTTTAGTAAGAGAATATATATTATAAGTAAAAAAAAATATTGATTTAAAAAAGAAAAACTTATTTTTGCCATGATAATATATTCTCTATTTGAAGAGATATTTTACTTTGTTCATTAGCATATGTTTTCTATTTAGACATAAAATTAAATTGTTTTCTATTTAACCACAAAATTAAATTATTTGAATGTGATTAAGTTGCACATTAGGACAAAAATTTCAAAAAGAAATAATAGAATAGTGAATTCTTCTATCATATAATAAAGATTTCAAAACTTGCTTAAAATATAAATTAAGCATTTATATGTTCCAATCTTCAGCTTATTTTTATTAAACGAAAAAAATAAACAAATCTAAACTTTAAAAATTTTCTAAATTAATATGAGACACCATCCATATGTCTCCAAGGGGGTGGCGCAGTTGGTTGATGACTTGAGTTCGGGAGGTATACTCCCTCAACTTTCTAGATTCGAAATCTATCATTACTGAAACTCCCGAAAGCTTGTTTAGATCTAGTTTTTTAGGAATATTTAGTAAATATTAATTTGAAATGCTATTTCAAAATCTCATACCAAACACGAGTAAATCTAAATATTGGAATTTATTTTACCATTCCCCATATAAGAAAAGGAGCTCCCCCTAGTTTGTAGAGGATAAGTGCAAGAATGATTGGATGAAGAAAATATGTTTTGTGAATAAATCTATAGAATGCTTGATTCTCCATGTCCCCAACATTTTCTGGTCTCCCTCTCTTTGTATGCAATATAAATATGTTTCTCTTTATCTCCTTCAAATTTGGACAAACTTTTTTAGTCAATGCATGTGAATCAAGAAGCCAAGTAATGTGACTAAACCAAAATCCTTGAATAGGACTATGTGGGTCTCTTTCTGTATCGACAAATCGATGATGACACCTGTGTGTGCTCACCCAATCCATTGGATCACCCTGAAATTCAAATACGTAATCATGAAAATTTTAAATTAGAATATTCAATTACAAAGTATCAACAAGCAACAAAGAAATAACGAAAAAAAATAACCATACGTTTCCCTAGCAATTATGATAACTACACCCGCAAATGAATAGAAGCAAAATGAATAACCGATATTTCAAAGCATTTCAACACAATGCTTAGAAATAATTTATGTACTAAGCTCAAAACCATCGCATGCTAGCTAGTTAATACGAAACTTCGAACCTGAAATGCATGAGCTCCACAATAAGCGAACGTGTATTCAAGCCATTTGGGAAGAATAAAACTTCTATGCGCAAGATTTCTATGATAGGAAAGAGTGATACCGAAGAGACCAGTGATAATGTATAACAAAAAAGCAACCCAAAATGCACCCCAAGTGAAGTGAAATGGTGCAAAAATACAAAGAAGATGCACAAAAAATAGAGAACGAGCAATGTCTTTGTCAATTTTTGCCCATTTTCTCTTCTCAAATGAGCTAAGAGGCTTCACTACTTCCATTGGTTCTTGTTTTGATGCTTCCATTTACAAAGACTTGGTTTAATTCAAGCTTAGTTTACATCACTCTTCCATTAGTATTGTGTATTTATAGAGCATCTTTTAGGTTTGATTGTAAAACTTTAGTGCTCTTTCAACTACTTTTATTTTAATTAGCTTATTCATTGCATCTACAGAATTTAGTTGTATCATTAATTTCAGTACTAGGAACCATCATTGAATTTACAATAGCTTACGAGTTGGATTTGTATTCTATACATTTTCTTGCTCCAATATATAATTCAAATTAAAAAAAAATAAAAAAATAAAATAGACTTACACACATATTCTTTCTTGACACCTCTAATCAATTTTAAATATTTATCTTATAAATATTCTTATATCAATTATATATTCTTTTAAGATATTAATAGTATCAATATATTAATTAATATTTATCTTATTAATATGTCAAATATATTACTTTTTCAAGAATTTCAAATTTGCCTTTTTTTACACCAACTTGATTACAACTATCAACGAACTAATTGAAAGCTATCATCAAAACTATTAATTGAAGGATATAAATCATAGAGTATTTTGGTTATTTTATGTCAATCGATCTAATTTTCTGCTATATACGAAACATTTTCAAAATTTTGATATATATGAAATTTCTTTATTTTGTATTGTTATACATGAAAAATCGCTTATTATTTAAATATAAATACTTTTACGATTCTCCATTTTGTAATATAAATTATTTTTTAGATTTTATTCATAAGTGTAAATTTTTATTTTGAAAAAATATATAGATTAAATTCTAATTTTTGAATTCATAAAAATTAAATTTTAACTTTGTTTTCGTCATATAAAAAATTTTATAATATATAAATCAAATTTATAATTTATGATTGAAAGTCAACTTCACTATTCTACTGCGAGCTCAATGAATGACCAACTTGGCTACAGATAAATATCCTACATGGTTTAATTGTTACACTCGCAATTTCCTTTTAATATGTTAATGTACTTTAAACAGTAAAATAGTATCAACAAACGAAATTAAAGAAGACCATAATTATCTCTTTTGTAAATTATAAATGTGATAGATAACGATTTAGAAAATTACAATTTAATGTTTGTAGTTTATAGAAAATTATACGTTAATTTACGTGATTTTAAAAACTAAAATTTAGTTGATGTGATTTCATAAAATTTAAAAAATAATTTTTGTCGTTTTAATTGTTTTTTTTTTCATAAATTATAGTTGGTAGAAAATTACAGGTTGGTTTATGTCCAATAATTCATTTAACTTATATTGTTATCGTTGAGATATGCCTTAAACTATGATACCTAGATTATTATTGTTGAGATACGTTAGGACCTCGCTGCCTTGTCAGCGAGCGGAGATCGTGTTTGAAATTTTATGTAATTGGACCGATCATTTTAATAGGATTTTTATGAAAGTGCACTATATAAACAACACATAAAACTCTAATCCCTTTTTTATCAATATTCTTATATTTGCTCTCCTCTAATAAAATTGTTCTCCTCTCTGCTTGTGGATTTTGTCAAAATTACCCTTGAACATTATGCAATATTTTAGAAATACCCTTTCCGTTAAAATTAGATGGAAACCGTTAAAATTTTGTTGCAAAAATATCCCAAACTTCAAAAAGTATCGAAAATACTCTTGGCTATTAAAAAAATATCCTAACAAATTTTGGATGAAAAATATTAAAAAAAGTTTTGTAAAAAGTCATTCTTTTTTGA
Source organism: Cyclanthera cordifolia (assembly GCA_037832605.1). Classification (NCBI taxonomy): domain Eukaryota; kingdom Viridiplantae; phylum Streptophyta; class Magnoliopsida; order Cucurbitales; family Cucurbitaceae; genus Cyclanthera; species Cyclanthera cordifolia. The sequence continues at coordinate 4,466 of JBBMEG010080669.1, forward strand.
CACATTCAAAAAGTTTCTTAGATCGAAAATGAGTATTCTTCTTTCTCATTTTGCATATTTTTTCCGATATGAAAATCAATCAAAATAAACATATATTAACATTGAAATAATCAGAGTAAAAAATTAATTAATGAAAAAAAATCAAAATTGATTAGACTCATGTAGAGATATATTCATATTTTGGGAGTTAGAAGGCTAAATTATCATTGTTTATAAATTTATTTGGTCAAACCAATTTCTAAATTTATTAATAATTGTATCAATAAGAACTTATTATCTCTACTTGTATTTAATAATTGGGCATTTACCATTAATAAGAATAAAGATGGAAATAATGCTTCATTTATTCTCATATGAATAGAAGAAAAAATATTTAATAAAACGGCTCATCAAACTATACAACAACAATATGGTTACCCATAATTAATGAGAGAATGTCATATGTAATACATATAATTGAATTGCACATGCTAAAATTATAAAATTATAAAATTATTTTATTACATATTATCCAAATTATAAATATAATTATTACTATTTAATTTTTAATTATTTTAGAAGCCCATCTTCTTGTATGTTTATAGCTAGCTTTTGCATGTGGGTTGGAGAAGGTAATTTTACATTAGTAGCTAATCCAATGATTTGTAAGAAGTTAATAACATTCCAACCAATGTCAAGTTGCCACCATTCAAGCCCAAATTTAGCTGAATACTCAAAAGCATGATGATTATTGTGCCATCCTTCTCCATAAGCAACCAAACTTACAACCCTGCAAACAACCAAAGCTTATCATAATTAAATAATATACTAAGAGATCTCGATATAATTTTTGTAACGATATCAAAGGAATGAAGACTACAGATTAATGTTACAGATAGGTTTCGAATTTAGGATCGAGAGGGAGCATACCTCTAGAGCCCAAGCGTTCCACCAATTGCGCCATCGAGGACTCATTTGTTTTATTTTTCCATCATCGGATGATTAAGAATGTAGTAAAAAACAATATAAAAAACATTATAAATGTTTAAAACCCAAAAATAATATCAAAGGTAGCTAATTTTCTTTTGACATACTAATAAATTCTTCCACTTGATTTTAATATTTATTGAAAAAAGTGGGTAATTCAAAGAAAATAGAACCAATAATAATATATCCTATTACTTAGAAGTTGTAAATTTTAATCTTCCAATTAATGAGAAAATAACAAAAAAAAAAAGAGATTATATCAACTAATTCATAATTAATGGTAGAAATTAATTAAATGAAAAAGTTTACCAATTGTTTTTGGACAAATCGTGAGTTCTCCATTGTTGCTTTCCCCATATGTGACATACCGAATTTACCATCCATGTAAAGTGTAAACTCACTACGATCCTCACAAACTGAAATTTTAAATAAAAATTATAATAATCAATGCTAATTTAGTAATTAAATTAAAGAAAAACAAATTAAATGAGATGAAGAACAAATTATAGTACCATTCCCCATACAAGAAAAGGAACTCCTCCAATGGCATAGAGTAGGACTGCAAGAGGAACAAGATGAAGAACATATGTTTTGTGAATAAATCTATAAAAGGCTTGTCTCTCCAAGTCGCCAACGTTGTCGGGTCTCCCATGTTTCGTAAAAAATACAAACATGTTTCTTTCTATCTTTCGTAAATCGCTAGAATACTTTGGACACACTTTGTTAGTCAATGTGTAGGAATCGAAAAGCCATAAGATATGACTGATCCAAAATCCTTGAATCGGACTATGTGGGTCTCTTTCTGTATCAACGAATTGATGGTGACACCGATGCGTACTCACCCAATCAATTGGATCGCCCTAAAATTCACAAAATTATTACTTGTTTTCAAAACATAATATATATTTCTAATTTCATTTGATAATCATTTCATTTTGATATTTTATTTTTAAAATTTAAGCTTATTAGAAACCATTACTTTCATTTTTATAGTCCAAAATCCAAGTTTCACCCAATTACTCACACTCTCTATTACTCAAACCTAAGAGACAATAAGTAATTGTAAATTTATTCACTCATAAGTTTTAAACCTCACACCTCAAAAAAAATCAAACTTCAAACATCTCAACACTCAAAAAATGGCACCTTTTGAGAGAACTTCATTTAAAGTTTTTTTTTTTTTTATGTTTAGTCTATGATTTCAAAACTTTAGTAATTAAAAACTTAAGCGGGTATTGTTTCCGTTCACAAATTCAAATATAATTACTCTGGCTAGCTTATAATGCAAATTTTCATTGAAGTTTAGTTCAAACAAAAAATCAAATAATTTTCAAACGTGTAAGTATCTTGCATTTTGAAAGACGAAAAGAAGAGAAAACCTGAAGTGCTTGAACTCCCAAATAAGCAAATGAGTATTCGAGCCATTTGGGAAGATTGAAACTTCTATGTGCAAGATTTCTATGGTAGCATACACTTACTCCAATGATACCTATGATATTATGTAACGCATAGGCAACCCAAAATGCAGGCCAATTGAAATGAAATGGTGCCAAAATACAAAGTAAATGCACACCCAAAATAATACTACCAACTCGTTTGTCCAATTTCGTCCATTTTCTCTTCCAATATGAATATTTTCCAATTACCTTCACCTTCTCCTTTGATCCTTGTTTTGATGATGCTTCCATTAACCAAAATCTATCATTTATTTTCATACAAGATATCAATTACATAACATAATAATGTTTTTTCGAATACATTTGTGAATCTTTTTAGTATTATGAGTTCAATTTTCATTGTTTACGCCATGTTTGATAATTATTTCGTTTCTTTTCTTCATTTTTATGAAAGTATTTGAATCTCTTTGTATTCTCTTTATTGTATGATATTGTATACATTCCTTATAAGTATGTTTACAAAAAATCCCAAATTCAAAAATAAAAAAGAGTTTTTTGAAAGTTACCTAGGTAAAATTTAAGTATCAAATAAAAGAAATGGTAAGTTTGAATTTTTTTTTTTAATTTTTTTAAAAAGGAAATGTTTATCAAGAGGTTAGAGTTTTAAAGTAGGACCATGTGTATATTGTTTTAACTTCATTATATTGATTATCATATGACCTATGAACTTGAAAGGTCATAAGTTCAAATCACCCACTCCGTTGTTAAATAATAATAAACAAAAAAAAAAAAGCAATAGGATTATATATATTTTTAATTAATATGTGAAGCGAAAGATTCAAAATTTGATATATTGATGTGTCTTTAAGTCGTGCATATATTACTAGATTAGTAATTTTAGCGATGATTACCTCCAAACAATGAAACTAAAGTGTCATTAACTCTTACCGTGACGGTTGTAGAAAAACCTCATTTAGTCCAACTAAAAATGTATTGAAAAATATTAAATTTATCCTAATTAAAAAAAATCAAGCCTCTATTTTAATTATCTTGCCATTTTCATTGGGTTTTTTAAATAGTCAACAAGAAAATTCATTAAATATTTTTGCAACCCAACAGAAATGGGGGTGTGAAATGGAAACATGTGAAAAGTTTTGGTCAAGTTTATCATGTCTCATTAAAACTGAACCATCAACTATGCACAGTTTGATTTTAAGAAACAGTAAATGGAACAGAAAAAAGAAGTTAATTAATAGTGTTAAATTGACTGGATAAGGATATGTTTGGATAGAGCGGGAAGGAAAGGAAAGCAAAGGGAGGGAAGAAGATTCATTCTCTTCACCTCTCATCTTTTTCCACCTCACCAAACATGTTTGTGAATCAAGCATGTTTGGTGAGGTGGATGCAACCTGTCTTTTGGTTGATTATTGAGATGTACCCTGAATTAATATGTTTATAATTTCCAAAGATTAATAAATAAATAAAAAAAGAAATTCATACCCCAAATGAATGTTGGTGTAGATAAGGAGTTCACCAAGCTTGCAAAATGGCTAAGATCAGACGTTGGATTAATGAATTTGAAAGGGGTTTTTGTAATTTAAAAGAGAAAATTGGAAATGGGGTATTTTGTTGGTGAGTCTCAATCTGTTAAAAGGCATTTTAAGTGTGAATTAGGAGAGAGTTTTGCATTCATTTAATTCTATGCTTTTTGTGTGAATTATTAATATTTACTTTAAATACTAATTACATATATATATATATATATATATATCCATCTAAATAAATATAATTTTTTAATTAATAAAATCCACATTTAATTGGGAATATTTCTGATATTTTATTATATCCTAAAATGGGTACTTTAACCATTTCCCTTCTACTTAATGGGCTGCTTTTTTCTTTTTTTTTTCTCTATTTTTATTTTTTTTTTAAAACAAAATCTGAATCATTGTGATTGTAATTAAGTAACAAATGACCTAACCACTTTTCCAAACACTAAGACATTTTAACCGCTTTTCCAAACACTCAGATATTGTGAAATTGAAATTTCATCCACTAAAATTTATATTTCTTTTTAAGGTTGGAAGATCATATAAATTTATGAATCAAAATAGTTTTTTACCTTATTTTATTTTTAAAATAAGATAAGTAATAATAGACAATAGGTTAAACTAAAAAAAAAAAAAAAAAAAAAAATTTAATTTTAGTCTCTGAACTTTTAGTTTTGTTTCACTTTAGTCATGAACTTTTAAGAGTCTGATTTTTAATCTCTAAATTTGAGATTTGTTCCCTTTCGCTTCCAAGACTTTATAAACAAATGAATTGGTCTTTTTAAAAATTAATTATTTTTTTAATTATTTCTCGATAAATTTTAAAATGTTTTTGCATTATTGAACTAATTTTGATGAATATTGACTTCAAATCTACTATAGAGACCAATTTTATTTTATTTTATGTTTAAGTATAAAAACTAAAATGCACAATTTAGAAACCAAAATAATAATATAGTTCAAGACCACTAACACTCTTACACATCTAACAATAAACTTAAATTATTATAAAACGAAATCAATACATTTATCTCTTTCTATTATTTGGCTCACCAATTTACATTTGTAAAAAAATTAAATAACTAGCATGAACGCTATTTTTTAGATTTTGTTAAATCATTGGAACTAAATTTTATTTTTTTTCAAATTATAGAGACTAAATTTTTTATTTCTTCTAACTTCAGGAACAAAATTATATATTTCTTCGAACTAAAGTTTAGATTTCTAAACTATAAGGACTAAACTTAAACTTTTTCTGAAAGTTAGGGACCAAATTTATAATATATTCTATAATAAAATACGAAACTCTAGACAAAAAGTAAAAAAAAGAATATCACACGTTGGGATTACATTAAAACGACACCGTCCTAGGAATTGCAATTCGTTATACATAACATCGTAGTTTTGATGGTCTATAGTTGTGTCGATATTAATATTAAGTGACAACTATTGTACGATAGGAAGTAAATTAATAATATTCAATTGCAACACTTTTATGACTTTTTACACATTAAAAAAAAAATAAAAAAAAATATATATAAATATATATATATATATTTGATATTTGAAAATCAATGCTTTCGTCAATTCCCAAATTAATGTGGTAATTAGTCCTTGACGTAGAATATTATCGTTGATCTTGTTTGTATTATTTGGCTTTAATCTATTGTTTTTAATAATCAAAATTGCTAATTCACAATGTGATTTTATCAGTCTTCGTATATTGCAAGACAAACAAAATCTCACCATACCTAACGAAAAATACTTGAGTGTATAAGAAGAGGACAACTCCTCATTGATATGAGGCATTTTGGGTGATGACAAAAAACAAAGTTAATTCACATTATCATCTACGTAATACAATATTATATACAAATACAGTACTATTAAAATTTTGTATTGTGTTTTTAAATACATATTCTATTTAAATAAACTAATATTATAAATACAACATTATTAATATATATTTATAAATAGTTTTATATAAAATAAAATAGTTTTATAAACCATATATATTAAATCAATGTTAAATAAAAAAAACCATGTAGTAATTTCTTCCTTTATTGAGGATGATAAAATGGTAACTTAAAAAATCATAGTTTATAATATGAACATGATTATGTAATTATAGAAGTTTGAAAAATTAAGATATGATATTCTCGAACCGAAAGAAAATAAGTACAGATTTTGAAAGGTGACTTATGGAATCAAGAAATGTTGATTTTGAGAAACATGGTTCATATATTTTTGACAAGAGCTCTCTCATATAGTATTTTGGAATAAATTTCAAATCACATGAATAAAATTGAAACTTTTCAAAGTTAAAAAGGGATAACTTTTTTTTCGATCAACCTCTTAATTTACGTGTACACATTTATGTTTCTTGAATTACTTTGTCTTTCATCATTGAAATTAACCGTGAAGCATTTTGTATAATTTGAAGTATACTCGTCTTCTTATGACTAAGGAGACAAGTCCTCTTTAGGTGAAGTGGCAGGCACCACAATAAAAATAAAAAATAATAAAAAAAATATTATGTTTCTAAACAGTATCACCTCACCTTAAAGGAAAACGTACCTCCTTATCACTTTATCGAGTAAGGTTGAAAAATGAATCTTAGATGCACAAAAATTATAAAAGGCAAGGACTTGAAAAGTATGTTGAATAGTTTGATCCTCTTTCCAATTCTTAAATTAATATTTCAAT
>JBBMEG010080670.1:0-11083 GCA_037832605.1 Cyclanthera cordifolia
ACCAACCTAAATATAATCCTATAATATCTAGATACAATCTTAACCAACCTAACAACCTAAATATAATCCTATAATTTCAAAAAAGTTAAAGCTGATAATAGGTTGAGATAAATTTAATTTTATAAACACTTTCCATCATTTGTGGGCACAAAATTTTTAAAAATTCCTAATAATGATAATCAATATTAATTGGAGATAAAACAACTTTATTGAACTCATGACCTCATGCTCTATTAAAACTCATAAGTTTAAACGGATAGGTTGGAGTAAATTTAATTTTATCAACATTCTAACTATTTACTAGACCAGCGGAAAGGTTCACGTGTAAGTGTAATCTTACCTTGTACAAACAATTGTTTTACAGAGCTTTTAAATTGTTTTCTTTTACATCTATCAATGAAAAATTGGTTTGTTGTTGGAAATACAATTTTTTTTTTTTTTTACTGAGTTTTCTTAAACTGTACCCTTTATTTACTAAGGGACTTTTTTGTCTCCCTTATGTCTAAAAATGTCTTTATTGTGCAGGACTTTGAGGGTGCCACACTGGCGAATGATATAGGTTTGCATTTCTTGTTGCTTATTTTGACAGTCTTGATTCTGTATTAGCAGTGTCCTAAGTATCACCTTAATTTTCCATAGTTTTAACATGTAACCTTAATTTGGTTAGAAGATATCGTGTTCCAAATGGTGTTCCGATAGCGTTAAAAGAAATGGAAGGCAAATTAGTGGCTGAAGCCTGCCTTCTCTATCCCCATGAAATTTTACCATCACAACCTTTTTCTATTATTTTTTAAAAGAATCATTTATACTTTTGTTCTTGTTATTATTATTGTTGTATTAATTAGTTTTTTAAAAATTAGTAATCTTCATTTCATTTCTCAAATGCCCCCAAGGAAATTGGATTCAGGATTCTGTAACAATCAAGGAGCCGTGTTATATTTTTTTTTTTTCCATAAGAGCAACTTCTGTTATATTTTCTAATGATAAATAATATTTATTTTCCACCAGAATTTTTGAATGAAGATGATGATGCCGAAGAAGACGAAGACAACATGCAATTTGCAGCAGATCCTAGCTTTCTTGAAAACTGTGGATGGTCTTCCCGCACCAGGCATGTAGTTTATTACTCTACATTGTTTCCTCTGATGCATGGACTTGTGATTTTGCTCTAATTTGAAAGCTACTTAAAATGTAATTGCACGTGTGCATAAAGTAGAGTTTCCCTTCTCTGAATTTGGGATCTCTCTCTCTCTCTCTGGATTGAAGTTAACTCTAATAGTTTATTATCTATTAAACATGAGGCAAACACTAAGGTGTAATGTTGGAACTTGGAACGACTTTAAGAAAGTTGTTCTTGTCTTTTATTTCTAGTGTGAAAACATGCCTGGGCAGTAAAATCTTTCTAACTATTCAGTTGTATTTTTATAGGAATGATTCTTAGTACAGTTAACATCTGTTGGATAGAATAACTTGTGAGCATTGTAGAAAAAGGAAAAAGAAAATATGAGCAGTTCTATAATACAGTCAACATCTGTTGCATAGAAAACACACTGAGACAGCACTTGGTTATTAATTAACCTAGGCCTCTGGTTGGATCTTCATTGTTTTTCCTACAAATTTGTGTACCTAGATCAGTTATATTCATCGGATAAATCTGTACAGTGAAATATGGGCAAGGTAATACATTTTGGCGTTTATCGGATAGTTGTCGTGCAGTGGATGCGTTACTTGTAACCGAAACCAATTCTTGAGTTGCTTTTTAGTTTCCGTCATAATTTTATTACCAAACATTTTTGTTCTCGAGAAATTTGATTTGCGCCCTAATTCCCGCTCCGCCTTTTCATTCCTCGTCACAGGGCTGTTGCCAGGTATCTTCAAAATCTCTTTGATAGTGACGCTGTACATGGGAGAAAGGTCCTTCACATGGATAGCTTACTCATTAACAAAACTCGTAAGGAAGCATCAAGAATGTTTTTTGAGACATTGGTACGTCATTTCGAACTCTTATTGTCCTAGATTTGTATCTTTGTTGGCGCCAATTAATGATTACTAACTATGGTCTTGGTTTCTCTTAGTATGATTATATGATAGATTTATAGCTATCTGGGTTTATCCGGGTTCATGTTTACTGCAAAATTTCTTCCTACCCCTTGTTGTATATCTCAGATGAATGGCACCTGCATCTTCTTTGTTGTTCTCTTGTTTTCTATGTGGCAAATGTAACCGATCCTCTCTGGCTCACAAACTTCAATTTAATTCCTATGGCTTGGTTAAATCTCCTAAACCATTCACGCCGTCATGGGGTGTGTATGAAGTGCTCGTCCTTTCCACATTTTTCTGGCTTTTAAAATGTGCCAACGTCAAGAAAACTGTGAAACACATGCCTATTGGTGAAGAGGATCTTGGAAAACTAAGAGTAAGATGTTGGATCAATCAATAGGAGACTCTACCTTCCTAGAAATTAATTTTCCACGGATTTTCTTGACAACCAAATGTAAGAGGGTTGTAGTTGAAATGTGCGTAAGCTAACCTATACGCTCCTAGATACACACGCACATAAAACTCTGGTAATTGTGGGAACATCTTGGAAGATTTAAACAAATTATAGATCCAATTAAAACTTTTTAAATCAGAACCAAAGTAAAACTCAGCACAAACCATAGGTGGCAAAAATAGTAATTTACTTTACTCTTGTTTCTTTCTGGAAAATCCATCCTTTGTTGGAGGATGATCTCATGGAGAAAACCCGATGTTGAACCCAAGTTTGCAAGCTGACAATGGGGAGATGTATGCAAGGGTCCAGGGATTTTATCAAGATATTTGTTTAGATTTAGTGTAGATTATGCAGAATTCACGTAAGCTGCCCACCGACGGTCGACTGCTTTTCGTGTTTTGAATACATGCTATTTACTGTGTGTTTGGACCAATTTGGTTTTGCTGGTTCAATATGCCCATAAATTTCTATCACTCTTTCTGCAGGTTCTCAAGACAAAGGACTACATCCATGTAGAACAGGAAAGACCCTTTGACAACATTAGTATAAAGCCAAGAGTAAATCTCATGAAATCAAGTTTCTGATTTACTTTAGGAAAAAGGCAGAGATAAACAGCTGGGGGGAAAAAATCAAACAAAACCAGAACACGAAGAAGGCTCCGTAGATGTTAGTTAGGCCGATGCTCCGCTCGAGATGTCGATAGCGCTCTCCATCACCAGAAACTCCCCTTCCCAACAAAATAATCTTTCGTTTGTCTTTCTACTTTTTTTGTTACTATTATTCGTATACTAGACGGTTATGCAAGTGGTCGGTCAGTGAGTCTAACTGTGAGGTCGGGGCGGGTGGAGTCGAGTTACGTGGGCATGTCGTATATTAATGTGTTTATTGTACCCAACTTTTTTTTATTATGACAGATATGTATATATTTATCTGTAAAAATGTGTTGCTATTGAAGATGCCTGATTTATTTCTTAGAATCAAATATGGACTCTGCTCAAATTTGAAGGCTTATCTACAAAAGTTTTGAACTGTAGTTATGAGTAGAGTGGTGTGATTTTTGTTGTATATTTGGATTAGTTGCAAAGATAATATGAAATTTATATTGATTAATTACTGAGATAAGTAAACCAAAATTTAACCACTTTTGCTCATTAATTTTATGGGTCATATGACTTAAAATTCCAGGGCTACTGTACTCCAGTAGGGACTCTTAATTTTATGAGTCGTTTGACTTAAAATTTTAAGGTTACTATGGTCAAATATGGACCACATTTTAATTTTATTTATTTCATTATTATTATTTTTTTCTTCTAGAATACAAAAAATGTGGTTCATATTTTGTTATTTTGTTGGTCAAGTTTTGACGTGATCTAAATTCTTCACTTTTTCTTTCCTCTTAAAAATATGTTAACTTTTTTTTTATTTAACCCAATGTTGCATTTATTATTGAATAAGGTTTTGAATCCATTTTTCAATATTTATATGTTCGGTCTAATAAAATTGAGATTTGATTCAAGTTTTATAACACCATCAGAGTCACCATCTCGAGGGGCTTGTGAAGATTCCACATTGAAAAGTGAAGAGACCTTAAAGCAATTTATAAGAAATGTGAGCTATTTCTATTGGGGGTGAGTGAAATATTTCATTCATCTTATAAATTGCTTGGAAGTCTTCTTGCTTTCTAATGTGTGACCCTCGATAAATAAACATTTGAATTGGTCAATATTCTATAGGATAACTTTCTAACTTTATGAATTAGAACAATTTAACTTGACATATATATTTTTCTACAATGTTGTTATTGGTTCGAAGTAGATTGAGTGAAAGAAAAAAAAAAAAAAAAAAAAAAAAAAAAAAAAAAAAGGTTAACTCCAGAATGACTTAGATGTGATTGAGAGGAAGAAGAGAAAATTTAGTAATTGAGTAATTTGAATATATGAAATACACGTTTGAGAATTTATATTTTAGAGAGAAGAAGTTGGAAAAAGTGTTTTTGAGATTTGTGTTTAGGAAATAAGGCGTTTATTTTAAAAGAAATTTGATATAAAGTTTGATTTGAGATTTGATGGAATGTTGAAAGAAGTTGAGGAGCAATTGGAGAGATGTTATGATACATTAAAAACAGACATGGAGTTTACTTCTTCTCCTCCAAATCCGATCACCTCCTTAATTCAAGAAAAACTATAAAATTATAATCCAATTAAAAAAAAAAATTATAACACAATAAGCTTATTAGTTGAGTATTGTAGTTTGAGTTTGATTTTCTTTTTTGGTACACTCCTTGACAGAATTACTTGCAATCAATGATTGAATCAAAGAATGTATCCACTTCTCCATTAAGTTTCAATGATATGTTGACATTGGATACTAGAGGATCTGTGAATGAATGATATATGTTAAGAGAAATACGTAGGTCATGTCTCACGATGTCACTTGTGTTGTCTTCGAACCCTATTAATTATTCAAGTAGAGACAGATCACAAGGGCTTATCTCTTGAAGTTATGTTATATTACATGTTAATTAGTCACGAGTTAGCTCATTTTAACTAATTCATTTCAAAAAATTTATCTTCCATCTTCGAGTTCAAAATTGAGTATCAAAATAAATCTTAATATTATAGTATAAATATTATAGGTCAAAATATCGTTTTGATCCATAAACTTTCAAATCTATTTAATCTTTTTACTTTGAGATTTATTTCATGAACTTTCAAATATTTAGTTTTAATCTCGAAGACTTAGTTTTTATAGTATACTCTCTCAAAATCTTAAATTCGAGATCCATTTGTGACAATATTATTATTCAATACTTCTTTGTAGGGAAACATTACCTAACCTTATCTTAAAAGGATTTGTTTGGGTCGGTAAAAAATAAATTTGTACATTTTTTGGTTAATTTGTTCATCAACTTTAATAAGTTTCTAATAAATTTAATAAATCCATAATTTTTTGATTTTGTGTTCAACCGATGTTAAATTTGAAGTTCACGAAATTAGTTAATAATGTTAATAATTTACAACAAGCATAATCAAAATGTGAACTTATGTTTAAAATTTATAGACGAAGATAATAAATTTTAAATAAAAATTAACAAAATTTTCACAAAGACTAATTTTAAGTGTTTTTTTTAGTTATGGGACTAAAATTGCACATAACATTAAAAAATTTAAAAGAATTGAAATTGAATTGAAATTGTATATCTATATAAAAGAATTGAAATTATAAAATAAATTTAAAGTTGAATAGACTACAATAGTATTTTAACTAATCATATATTATTTCGCTGTCATCATTAACTTTACACCCAAATGACAAACATCAATATTAAACATATTTCCATATCTTAAAAAGTAATATTTAGTTTTAAAAAATTTAAAAATGAAAATGAAACAACATTTGAAATTTAAAAATGAAAATAAACATTTGAAAGTTGATATAGGAAAATGGAATTAATATCAAATTTGAGGGTTCAAAATATCGTTTGAATGCATTTAATTAATCAATTTAATTCAATCACACGATCGTTTGATTTTGAAAAATGGTATTTATCTCTCGTATTTTTCGAAAGCATTGAACCATCTATGTATAGAGTTTGTGTCTCCTTTCACAATTTCGAAAAATTAAAAAAATAAAATAAGCATCTTGTTGTTACCTCTTCCTCCCTCCCGTCTACCTAACCCATTCATGGCCACAATTTTTGTTCTTTTTTCCTATTTATTTATTTATTTTCTTTTTTTCAATTTCAAAAATTTTAATTTCTTGTTGGAAACATTTTCATATATATATATATATATATACACACACATACACACACTATATTCAACAAATTTTTTTTATAATGATTTGATTTATTTTTGTTGGTTGAGTTAGTTTAGTTAGTAAAAAAAAGTTATATATATTTTGTCACATTTGTTTCATTTTGGTCTCTAGAATTTCAAAAGTTCAATTTTAGTTCATAAATTTTCAAGTTTGTTCCATTTTAGTTTATGAACTTTCAAATTTGTTCCTAAATTTGTCTCACACTTTCATCATTAAACATAAAAATAACTAACTTCAACATATTTTATTCACCAACAATTACGAACGACGGACTATTTTTTATATTTTATCAAATTTTAATGACTAAATTCTAATTTTTCAAATCATAGCGATTAAATTGTAGATTTTTCCAAATTATAAAAACTGAAATCTAGATTTTGAAGTCATCAGAACTAAATGGTAGTTTTCATCAAACCTTAAAGACTAAATTTATATAATTTACCCTTAAAAATAAATAAGTTGTAGAAAAGAAAAAGGAAAGAAATAAAATAAAATAAATAAAATTTTATTCACAATTTTAAATTGAAGATTAAAAAATAAAATAAAAAAAACTATAAACTAAAAAAAAAAGAAAAAAGAAAGAAATTTAGAGAAGAAAATAAAATAATAGAAAAAAGTAAAAGGAATGGCCATAAATAATAAGAGGAAGAGGTAGTTGCCAATCCAAGTTTTAGTCTTGAAAAGTCCAGTGACCGTTAAATACTTGCTTAGTCAAATCATCGCATTAATCGGCAAAACCAACTACGGAGAGTTCAACCATTGGCAGACAAATTCCTGAAAAATTCATCTTCTAACTTCACTTGATTATACCAGCGCAATCAGTTCTTCATTTGATCTCGAAATCTATGGCGGAAGTGGAGAACAAGCAAGTGGTATTCAAAGGCTACATCGACGGAGTTCCCCAAGTGACGGATTTCGAACTCAAAGTTGCTAAGCTCAAGCTCCAGGCTCCCAATGGATCTGGAAATTTTCTTGTCAAGAATCTGTTCCTTTCTTGTGACCCTTTTATGCGAGGCCGTATGCGCGATTTCCACGATTCTTACATCCCCCCTTTTGTTCCTGGCCAGGTAATGTTCCTCTTATGGAATTATTTTTTTGCTTTGGTTTTCGCTCTATGTGGTTGAGTTTTGTTTAATCCCTTGGTTTTTGTTACTGATTCTTGCTGGAGGACGCGGTTTGATTTCTGGGGTTTTCTTCGATTTTTCTTCTGGGAGGGCTGCAACTGCAATGCGTGTTATTTGAGTTCCTTTCTCTGTGAGACATTGATCTAGATTTTGTTCATGAATGGTTGATCAGATGTAGCGTAATTGATTGGATTCAATGCGTTTGTGGGTTGTTGATGTTGTAGTTAGTGTTAGTCGAACCGAGTTACTCAAGAGTGGACGTAACTGTGTTTACTGGGCAAGAAATGGAAACCAAGTAAAAATTTAGAAATCTCTCGAACACTTTTTGTTGTTTAATCTGTATTATTTAGAACGTTCTTTTTGTCATTCTTAGTCATTTGTCATGAAATTGTGTTTAACTTTGTGTACCCACTGCACTTGAATCAAACTGGTACCGAGTAATGCCGAATATGTGACAATATAATTTCATTCATTTATTTCAATGGAGAACATAATGATTATGAAGTGGCCGTTGAAACTTACAAGTTACATTTACAAAGGTAAGTATTCAATGGGACGATGGAGTGGAATGCAGATAGTTTTCTAACCAGATTAGTGATGATGTATGCCAAGGTGGCTCTTGCTTTTCTTTTTTTTTTTTTTTTGGAACCGGAAAATCGAAGCCTCGATTCATTATAACCATGCCCGTCCCTAGGCTCCTGCCTTCATCTCTTTATTCACGACTATTGTATGTTCACCATTTTGCCTACACATTCAAACTTATGTTCATGGCAACAATGATGGCAATGCTGAGGTGAAAAAGGAGGAGGTATCCTTAGAACAGCTATACCGCAGAAGAAACAAAGAGATTCTAGCTAATTTGAGTCTTACTTTCAATTTCATATTCAAGGCTTCTTTTTACTGTTCAAGATCTCACTTGTATTAAAAGGCAATCAACTAATATGTGTCTTACTTTCAATCTCGGGCTGTTTTTTTTTTATCTTTTTGAGTATGTTAGTCTTTGTCCAACTCTAGTCTTGCGTCCTTTTGTTAGAAGGAATCTAGGTTTGGCTAAGGTGAGCAGCTTTTTTGATTTTCCTTTCTTTTTCGACCAGCTATTGTTGCTAGGAGCCTAGGAGATAGTTTGTAGCGTATGTATGACGACGAATAATGAGATTGCATTTTGGTGAAATGTTTCTTACTTTACGTTATATCTTGTAAAGCCAATTGAAGGTTTTGGGGTTGCTGAAGTTGTGGACTCCGATGACCCCGATTTCAAGCCAGGCGACATCGTTTCAGGCTTTACACGTTGGGAAGACTACAGCTTAATTAATAAGGGAAGTTTTCAGCTGAGAAAAGTTCTGCCTGACAGTCTCCCTCTCTCATTTCATGTTGGTCTTCTTGGTATGTTCTCTTCCTCAGCTTATAAAGCATAGTTCTCTTTTTTTTTCTTTGCAATACAAAATTGAGAAAACCAATATAATTCCTTTGCCCCCAGGGATGTTAACTGCATTAATTATTTCAGCAGACATATTGCTTACAGTGGTCGAGCTCTTATTTCAGCAGAATTTTTGTGAAATAGACTTCCATGATTAGTCTCTATATTTGTTTCATTCCTTTTTTTGCTAGTAGATTCACTTTACCGTACGAAAACCATCACTATGTTCACGATTTAATTATACAAGTTAATCATTTGTTACAAAGTATGTGGTCTTAAAGTCAGCCATATGAAAATGTAAGAGACCTGTATATAGGCAAGTATATAACCTGCAGGGGTATTTTGGTAATTAGCATGGACTTCCTATTATAAATAGTAAAGGTCAGTGTTGTAGAAGAGGTCTTATTTTGGGTAAATCTTTTCTTGGTAGATTGATTGAGGGAGTTCTAGCCGTCTCTCATGTTTATAATATTGTAGGGTGAGATTGGAATATAGTTCATTTTTTTACTGTTTCTTGGTTTATTTTGGAATTGGATACGCCGAAAACATATGAGAATATGCGCGAGTCCTAATATACTAGCAAATTTGAGCATAGCTTGATGGATAAAGCACCAATTTCCATTCTAAAGGTGTTTGGTTCAATTTCTTCAATTGTTGAACTTACAAAAAAGCATCCTAATTTTGATTAAGCAATTGAAAGGCATGTCTGCCAAATATGCACTTTGTATAAGATGATCTTGAAACTTCGGAAATTTACACAGGCATGCCTGGATTCACTGCTTATGCTGGATTCTATGAGGTTTGCTCCCCGAAGAAAGGTGATTATGTATTTGTCTCTGCGGCATCCGGAGCAGTTGGTCAACTCGTAGGCCAACTTGCTAAGTTGCATGGTTGTTATGTTGTAGGAAGTGCCGGAACAAAGCAAAAGGTAAAATGTCTTCAATTACCTGTGGGGAGCATTTTGAATCATCATTTTTCATTTCAAGGACTTGATAAAGTATATTGTCTGAGATATTATTTGGAAGCAGTGTTGATCATTCGGTATGGAATTCGTTAATACAATGGTTATTAATAGAGTAGGTTGGAAAAGGGTTTTGGGAAATGGTTTTGGGAGAGTTCATAGCATTTGAATGTTGAGTACCCTTGCAATTTTCCTTGATACTGCAATTTAGTTTTGGTTCTGTTTTTCTTGATTATCAATCTCTGTTCTTGTTTTGGCTCTCAATTGTTTGTTTGCTCTAATTTTTTGGTCGAGTAAAACTCTCTTGCACATGAATATGTGTAGGGGAGCCCTACATTTTGACTATTTGGCACTATTAAGTGCCACATAAATTTATCTACCTCTTAATATTTTATTTATAAAATAAATTTGTGTGGCACCTAATGGTGTCACATTGTCAAAACGTAGGGCTCTTCTACACATGAATGTGTAGGGGACCTGATAGTACATCCTGTTGTTTGCTGTATGAAAAGTTTGACAAAGAAAATTACAAGGATTTTAAGCATTAGGAGAGGGCTTATTTCACTCCCAATTTTAGCCAATTCTATTTATAACAAAAACTTTTTAGCTAATGATAAATATGCACGTTTTAAAATCTTAATAATATTTATAACATTTACCCGCTTGTACTTTTTACATTTATAGAGAGGAATTTATTAGACACCATTAATCTTAACAATGACAAGAGAACTAATACAAGAGAAGATAAATGCACAAAAACAAGAGAATACAACTAGCACACTATATTAAGATAATATAGTTACAATACCGAACTCTTAGCCTTTGGAGAGGGTTAAGTCTCTCCCAATATCTTTTCGAGAGGGCTACTCTCTTCCGATGTCTTTGCCAAGACAACAATACCAAATTTCATATCTTCTACAAGAGAGCCTAACTCACCTATTTATACTAGACCCCCTAAGTACTAATTACTATTCTACCCTTACACATTATATTAATATCCTAGAACTATCCTCCCTAGCGTAACAGAATTTTAAGGAAGAATTTATATATGGAATAACTATTACTGATTATTTCAGTGATCATCTTAGGTTGATATTCTGAAGGGCAAACTTGGATTTGACGAAGCTTTTAACTATAAAGAGGAGTCAGACTTGAATGCAACTTTGAAAAGGTTAGCAAGAAAATATTGTTCTGTTATGACGTAAAATATGGCCCGGAAGTCTCGGAAGAGACCGGGACCCGAACAAAGGACTAAAGGACCAAAGCCG
>JBBMEG010080671.1:0-11080 GCA_037832605.1 Cyclanthera cordifolia
GTCTTAGAATCTAAGAGTGACCATCATAGGTTATAAGTGAGATCTAAGAGTGTATTCACCATTCTAACTTAACTCTTTGTTGGAATCAAATGTTGAGTTTTTCATATTTGTGAGATTTTACAAGGATCCTATAAGAACCTCTAGCTTTGTAAAACCAAGCAACCTTGGAGCTTATCAGTTTACAATGACTTATCTACCATCGCTTGACTTCGTCAAGAGTTAGCTGCTGCTGAAGGGAAGGTAAAAAATGCTTCTTACCTGGCTAACTTGGTGAAGGGTTCTCCTGCCTTCGTGATCTTTGAGAACAACGTTGGTATAACAGCCATAAACTGGGCCTTGGACCGTATTCAAGAAGGTGTCAGTTACAAGAACCTACTTCCGCTTTTCAAGTAGCTATGTGCTACCACATCTGCAAGGGTAGCCGACCCTTCTCTTCCAGCCTTTGAGTCAGGCCTGGCAAATGATCCAACACACATCGCTTACTACGACTCGTACATCTTTCAAAGTGTTTTGAAGGATGACCTTCTAGTTCGGGCTCCTTCCACCACGACTGATCCTGCCCAAGCTGGACCTAGCTGACCAAGCTCGAGTAGGCGTGGTTCTGAAATTACTTCGTGAATTTTTTTTTTCTTTTAACTTTGAAGTAGAGTTTTTTCCTAAATACATTTGTTTTGTTGAGTACTTGTTTTTTTTTTTTTTCCAATTTTGAAATTTTTGAATAGAATGTTAGCTTTTTTTTAGTATTACTTCTTTCTCTCCTTACATACCCCCTAATTATTATTTTTTTTTGTTTTACGATGAACTCAACAAAATATAGCTTAAATTAAGAGACTTTCGGTATGAGTGAAAAAGAAAAACAAACTTTTATTGCCCACTTTTGAGAACTTGAATTACAATCTACTGAAAGTTTTTTTTTTTTTTTCAAGTTTATTGCATTCCGAGGATGGAGGATCGCATTTCCGTCCATATCCTTGAGGTAGTAGGTTCCTAGGCGAGCAATTTTGGTCCTTCCCAATTTGGCCATAAGGCTCCGCTGTTGACCTCTTTGGTATTGGGCATTACTTTTCGTAACACCAAGTTGCCGACTTAGAAGCGCTTTGTCTTCACTCAAGAGTTGTAGTACTTTGGAATTGGGCTCTTATACCGCACCACCCTTAGGTGGATTGCATACCTTCTTTCTTCCAAGAGATCTAAGCTCGTCAGTAGTTGTTGGTCGTTTTGAATTGGATCAAAAGACTTAACACGCAGGGACAAAAGTCCAATCTCAACTAGAATGACTGCTTCTGCTCCAAATGCTAATGAGTAGGGGGTCTCACCCGTCGACGTCCTGGGTATTGTGCGGTACGCCTACAATACTTGCGGGAGTTCTTCTGCCCAAGACTCCTTCAAACTTTCAAGCTCGATCTTGAGGTTCTTTTTTATAATATTATTGATTGCCTCAACTTGCCCATTGGATGAGCTGGTGACGAGAAATAATGTTGGATCTCCAGCTCAGAGCTGACAGTCGGAAAGCCTGGTTGTTGAACTACATTCCATTGTCATTGATCAAGGTCCGGGGTATCCCGAACCTATAAACTATTTAACTGAGGGTCCTGCCCTAGTAGTGTATGTCGTACTCTCTAGGCTCCACTGCCCATTTCATAAATCTTCTAGCGGCGTCCGACTTCTATAAGACTTGGCGTAAAAGGGAAGTTGGTCGGCACCACTATCTTGTGGGCTTGAAAGTATGGACGCAATTGCCTAGCCAACGTTATAAGTGCAAAGCTAGTTTTTCAACTTGGGGATAACGGGTTACCGCATCCATCATGGCTTTATTGGTACAGCACACCGCTTGTTGGAACTCATCACTTTCCTTAATCAAGACCCAACTTACCGCCTTCTCTAACGTGGCTAAGTAGAGGAACAGGTTCTCTCGTGGAACTGACTTAGATAAGAAGGGTGCAGCGCTTAAGTAGGCCTTAACTTCATCTAAGGCTTTCCCACAATCTGAGGTCCATTCGAACTTTGCTTTATTCTTTAAGAGTTTGAAGAAAGGGAGGCACTTATCTGTAGCTTGGCTTATGAACCGGCTTAGAACGACTACCTTCCAATTCAAGCTCTATAGTAGCGTCAACGTTTGAGGAGGTTCTAACTCCAGCACATCTCGAATCTTTTCTAGATTGGCCTCAATCCCTCTTTGGTGTACAAGAAAACCTAAGAACTTCACTGAACGGACTCCAAAGGCACACTTGCTCGGATTGAGCTTCATTTTGTATTGGTGTAAGATGTTCAAGGCCTTCATCTGGTCGTGTTGATGCCTTTCTACCTGCTTACTCTTCACCAGCATGTCATCCACTTAAACCTTCATGCTCTTTCCAATCAGGTGAGCAAACAGTTTGTTGACCAGCCTCCGATAGGTTCTGTCTGTATACTTCAATCCAAAAAGCATTACATTGTAGCAATACAAGCCTCTGCTGGTGATAAAGGACGCCTTCTCTTGATCATCACGATGCATTCTTATCTGGTTTTACCCTGAATAGGCGTCCATGAAAGTCAAAACCTCATGCTCTGCCGTCCCATCCACTAATTGGTCTATGTGAGGCAGTAGGAAGCTACACCTAGGGCAGGCCTTATTCAGATCAGTAAGTTGATGCACGTCCTCTACTTCCCATTCAGTTTCTTTACTAAGACGACTTTCGACAACCAGTCACGGTGATGTACCTCCCGAATGAACATTGTTTTCAATAATTTATCTACTTGTTCGATAATGACCACGTTGCAATCGTGATTGAATGTTCTCCGCTTCTAGTGTACTGCCTTATGGTCCCGGTCGACATTGAGCCTGTGGACCATAACACTTGGATCTATCCCCAACATGTCGTCCGCGTTCCAAGCAAACATATCAGCATTTCTTTGCAATAACTCTACAAGGCTTATTCGTTGCTCCAAACTTAAGCTGGTTCCAATACTGACCGTTTGCGTCTCACTAAACAAGAACATTGTTTCCAATTCTTCGGTAAGTTCTCTTCTACCTCGCTCAGCTCCTCTTGAGGAAGAACTCAGGTCTATTTTCGAGGGTTGACCCTCTGTAGATGCTGCCTCTTAGACAGCCAAAGGCGCTGGCTCCTCTTCGATAGCTTTTACTTTTGTCACCCATACCACTCCCCGTAGAGCTGTGTGGTAGCACTCTCTCGAAGACAGCTGTTCTCCGTGAACTTGTCCCACCCCTATAGAAGTAGGGAATTTCCTCAGCCGGTGGTAGGTTGACACGACCGCCCTTAACCTATGTATTGTGGGTCTTCCCAGTATCGCATTGTAGGCGGAGTTGAAGTAGAGAACTATGTCCCTCTCGCCAAAGGTTACTAGAAGTTCAATTGAACCTTCTAGGGTCAAAGTGCTCCTGCCAAATTCGACCAAGGGTGTCGAATCCTCCTGATGTGGATATTTGAGACAGCCAAAGATACCACCAATGCATCTTTATGGGGCTGGTATAGTGCGGCAGCCTCAACGGTACTGAAGTCAAGTTGCTCATCAGTCGCTGCCATCACTTGCACTTCATTCACCCTTTAGCACGCCCCTAACTTGTCTCACCTTTTCTTTTCGACTCTGATTGGACTCCCCTCCAGTAGGTCCTTCAATGATGGTTCTGATCTCTTAAGGCGGTGGTAACTTTTTGCCTCTCTTTTTCTTGTTAGGCGACTCGACCGCTCTTCTACCCTATTTGACGTACATGTCGAATCGTTCTCTTTGGATGAAGGGCTCTATAGACTCCTTCAGATCGTAGCAACTTGAGGTTTCGTGACCGTGATCCCTGTGAAATATGAAGTACTTGCCCTTATTTCTCTTATTGGATCCCACCTTGATCCGGCTCGACCACTTCAAATCCTCTTTATCTTCAATCTTCATCAAAATTTGTTCTACTAGAATTACCGTTGGAGTATACTTTTCAAACTTGCTATGCGGCACTCCTTTTCGATCGATCTTCTCTTTCTTTATTGGGCGCTCTTCCGCTCTCCGCTTTTGCAACTCCTTTTAATCAGAATAACGATGGCTTGTTGACTTCTCTAGCCCTGGAATGGAGCGTTTTCCTTCCACGCCACCTCAGGAATTGACTAGCTCTCTTGCGCTCATGTACTTTTGCGTCCGGGTTAACAGCTCTACATATTTGAGCGGAGCTTTCTTCCCTAGAGACCATAGGAATTTCTCATCCTTGAGTCCAGCCACGACTGCTGTTAGAGTCGTACCATCCGCATACCCCTCGACTTACAAAGTCTCGTTATTGAAGCATGTTATGTACTCCCAAACGGTCTCATGGCTTTTTTGTTCCACAATCAATAGATGGGTGACTGGGTTCTTATGATCTCGCTCTTCTAAGAGCTGGGTGACGAAAGCTCTAGCTAGCTCCCTGAATGAGACAATGGACTTACGCTTGAGCTGCCTGAACCATCTCTTAGGTGGTCTTGTAAGAGTGAATGAGAACGTTTTGCACTTGATTGCATCTCGAACTTTATGGATTTTCATCCATATCCGATATAAATCTAGGTGTTCCACAAGATCCTTAGACCCGTCAAACGTTTTGATGGTCGGAAGCTTGAATTTTGCCGAAACAGGTTCCTTCATGATTTCGTCAATGAAAGGAGGGTTGACTTGATGAACTAGGTTGTCTAGGTCAAGTCCATCTTGGTCTTGCGCCTTCTTCATATTCCTCAATTGATCTTGGAGGAGGCAAAGCTAAGCTAACCAAGGTTGGTCCTCGTCTCCACCAAGTGCTGCTTCCTTTCGACGCTGGTTTATCAGATCTTTCAGATCTGCTCTCCGGTCTAAACCTGTTTCTCGAGCACTTAGGGTCTTTGAGGTTGTTGGATGGATGACCCTTAGGAGGTACTCCGCGGCTGGCTGCTCCAGAAGACTGCGTTCGTGAACGACCGTCAAGTCTAAAACTGATTCTTTGGTGAACCGAGTGCTTCTTCCTCCAATCATTATCACCCAGTAGAAGTCATTCGACCGGTTTTTGATGTCAGGAAGAAGCCTCTCTCGAGTCCTTTGTGGCTGGGGCTTTCCATTTAGCAGGATTCCGAACCAAAGGCGCTGACTTCTCCGCCACAACCTTCTTCTTGGTAAGTCGTCGCCTAGCCGCCTTTTGCAGTGCTCATTAGCTTCCAGCGTTGGTAGCCTGTGCTGGAGGAGGTTGTAGGAACAACTTCATCAAGCGATTCCAATTCTGCGCCATCCCTTGTATTTGTTCTTCCAAAGCAGCAAACTTTGGATCAACATGCTACGAATCTTGCTTGGATACTCTACCCTCAAGATTCTGGTGGTTTTCGACGCGAATAGTATAGTGTCTTCTAGTGGCGAATCGCCTTTGAGCAAGCTTGACATCTGACCCTCCATCGGCACCATGGTGGTTGTCGTTCTCAATGTTCGACATTTTTGCATAAAAAAGTGTAAGGATTAAGCTTTCTGGGTAGAACACTCTCTCGTCTCCAAAGACGACGCCAACTATTGATGCCAAAAAATGGCCAACGGATATCAACGGTAAGATTTGTATTATTGATGACGAGAAGCCTATAAAATGAAAAAACTTTAGGCATACCGGTGTGGTGTGAGCCACAGGGCCTCTGATGCCTAAGTCAGTAAAAGCTTTATGAGAGTATTTTAGGGTACTTTGGGACTTAAAACAGCTTACAGGGATTGTCAGCAAAATTCAACTTAGTTCAACTTAGCTTGAAATGGAGAAGGCTCTGACTCCTTATAGCAGTCAGTCTTGTAACAGTTGCGGCTCACTTAATAGTGGGTTAATGGCTGATCGTTAGAAACGTCCGCCACTAAGCCGAGAATGAATATCAACGTAACTCATGATCGTTACCCGTTGAGGTGTAATAGTTTTACTTGGAAGTTACTTGGACTCAGTCAAGCTTTGTAGGTCCTCACCTCCAAGGTCGACCCCTTAGGGGTGTGGCCTTCTCGATGTAACACCAAGACGCTTCACCCAAAAGGTGTACTGTCCCCAAGTATTACATGGACTTGGTTGACTCTTCCACAGAAGAGTCATAACCTCCACGGATGACTCACTCGGATTAGCCTACTCGATCGATCTCCTTGGTGGTTGGCTTTGGTCTCGGTCAACCCTTACGGGTCCTCACCTTCACGGCTCGCCCTAAAGGGGGCTCCTGGCCCTCTCGGCGTAACTCCTCGCCATTATCAGCGAATTCAGTCATCACTTGGACTCGCCCGACTAGGGGAGAGTCCTGACCTCCATGGTTAAATCTTAAAGGGTCAAACCTACTCTAGTCGACACCAAAAGAGTCGGAATGGCCTTTGTCGACCCCTAAGAGGGCTGAGGCTTCCATGGCCTACCCCCGGGAGGTCTCAGCCTCGTTTGGCTGACCACCGTTGGGTCAGATTGAGCTTCACCATTCCTTGAGGGTCAAGGCTCTTTTGATCGACACCTGAGGGTCCTAGCCTTCCTTGGCCGACCCTCGGGGAGCCAAAATGGCCTCCACCAAACCCCGATGGGTCAAGGCTGCCATGGCCAACCCTCTGGTGGTCAAGACCTCTTTTGCCCACCCCCGGGGAGGCCAAAAAGGGTTTGGCTGACCCCCGAGGGTTAAGGCCTCCCTAGCCAACCCTTTGGAGGAAAGGCCTATTTTGGCCGACCCTCTAGGGGTCAAGACCTTGTTTGGCCAAGCTCGATGGTCATGGCCTCCGTGGCCGACCCTCTGGGGTTCAAGGCGTCCCTAGCCAACCTTCCGGGGGTCAAGGCTTCCTTTGAACGCCCCCGGGGGGGAAGGGGGAGCGGAAGGGGTTTGGCCGACCCCTGAAGGCCTCCTTGTCGGACCCTCTGAGGGGGTCGGAGTCATTTCGGTTGTCCTTTGAGAGGTTCTAGGCCTCACCAGATATCTCAGGAAATATTTTGCCTATAACACTAGTCAACCTTATATTATATAATTAATGATTTTGTTAACTTATGATATGTTTCGTTATGGCGAGAAGAGAATGGAAGTAGAGATGTCCATGGAACGGGCAAGACCGAGGAAGCTTTCAAAATGAATCTCGTTTCTACAAAATTTATCAATTATTCGTGAGGATTCAAGGGAGATTCCCCGGGATTTTTTTTTTAATTTGTTTATTTTTTATATTTTTAAGTTATAAATTTCCTTAAATATTTTTAGAAAAAGTCTATCAAGTTTTAACAATATTGTAAATAATTAAAGAAAAATGGACATTCTTGGGGAAAATAATTATCGAGGGATTCCTTGCCATTTGGGGAAAATGGACATCTCTAAATGGAAGGAAAGAAATAAATGAAGATAAGTGAGAATAAATTAGTAAATGATCTGACATAACCGGTTAGGCCAAATGGTGAGAAGTACATTCGTTGCATTTCCTTTCCATTCATTTCTACCATCGCAAATATGTCCTTCGACTAAAATTGAATATAACCAGCTATTACAAATTAGTTGTTATAACTCTTCTTCGAACAACCACATTCAAACGAGATATGTAAATACTTCTTTCTAATCACTCAAAATAATACTTATTTTTAGTCAACTACTACTAACAAACATATCAAACATATCACTCAACTACTACTGACACCAATCCCCAAACAAGTAATTAATTATCCAACTACTATTAACATCAATCTTCAAATAAGTAATTAATTACTCCAAACTACCATTAACACTTTCACTCCCCTCCATTTTTTTTTACCAAAGACAAGCACACCCTTACCGAAGAAATTAGTAAACTCAATTGAATATTTATTTAATTATTTAATTTTCTTATAACAAACGCAACCCTCTTAAATGCAGCAGAACTAAATAATATAGCCCGAAACCGTTGCACCCAACTTGTATTGAATTCGTACGACTCCCTGTGCTTCATCTTCGGCCACTCAAAAGCCAAGCTACTCTACCAGATATTTTTATTACAAACTTATCACCACAAGATGGCCGGCAAAGAAAATTATAGTGATATAAGAACATGTCTGGATACACCAAAAAAGAAGATAAAAAGAAAATGAAAGAAAATAATAATAATAATAATAGTAATAGTAAAACAGTGTTTTGTGTAATAAAACAGTGTTTTGTGTGAGTAAGAGGAAACAAAAGGGTAAGTGATGTGTATATATTTTTTTAAATATAATATTTAAAATATATATATATATATATTACAATGAAAAATCATTTTCAATGTCACTTCAATTATTATTTAAATGTAAATTTTAATGTACATATTGATGACTAATATTATAAAATCAAATAATTAAATATAGTATTTAAATAAGAACAATAAAAAAATAAAATTATTATATAAAATAATTATGTTTAAAAATTCAAACTAACATTTACAATCAAATAAAAACTTATTTAGTTTAGATTAACTGTATAGGTAAGTACGCAACCTAAACTATTGATCGAAATCTAGGTCTTTACCCTTATGTATGAAAATACAACCATAGTCTTGGTAAAATAAACTACCATGCAACGACCTATCCAACATGCGTGGTCAACCAACAACCACCCTCATAGCATCCACAAGTAAAAAAGAAAAAAAACCAACAGCTTCCCAAGAGG
Source organism: Cyclanthera cordifolia (assembly GCA_037832605.1). Taxonomy (NCBI): domain Eukaryota; kingdom Viridiplantae; phylum Streptophyta; class Magnoliopsida; order Cucurbitales; family Cucurbitaceae; genus Cyclanthera; species Cyclanthera cordifolia. The sequence continues at coordinate 8,559 of JBBMEG010080671.1, forward strand.
TAAACCAAACCTCTACTGGCAAAACTAACATTCATAGTCTTGGTAAAATACCATCACGAGCCCACGAACCGCTCTGGGGTTCCAATTCTTCACCAGTCTACCTCAAAAGGTATGAACAACCACTAAGTCTCCAACTTAAACTCGAACTCCAACAAACGACTTATCATAACAAAAGCAACACTTCATCTTAATGAATGCACATAGCTACCATGAGCTATTTTCTTTTCTCATCAAGAAACCATAACGAAACATCAACTACTAGGACACCATGGTCCACAAGCTACAACCTTAAGAGGTTAGAAAACTAAACAACTAACTTTCTTTTTAGCAACAACAAAAGTAGCAACAAGCCTACACTTAATTTCTCAAGTTACTAACACGAGTTCGATAACTCAGCTCAAAACCATATAACCTTCAAACAATAGCTGTAACTACCACTAACCTTAGGGAGAAAAAAAAAAAAAAAAAAAAAAACAACCACCAAAGGTAACTACCAACTTGCTTCTACAACTCTAAGAACACTCGAGCACTTCTAGCTCGAAACAACGAAGCAACAAGTTTAGCTAGTCAATCTAACTCAACCTATCACGAACCCAACATTAAGGATATCCAATCAATATAGTGGGGTATGAGAGCTTGCAAACGAGATACATGTACACGGACCTTCCGACATACTAGTCGGGAAGTCTTATTCAACATGGTCTGCTACTTGACCATCCACCTTATAGTTTGATACGCCAATAGTGATCCACTCAACTTCTCACTTAAGGATGACATGTCATCAGACACTATATCAAGGATTCATGAATTAACTATTCAATTTCGCTTGCAGAACTTCTAGTTTGCCTCCGGTTACCTATATCCCGGGCTAGTTTCAAGGTCGTTAATCTTGAAACTCAAAATTAGCTAGTTTCAAGGTCGTTAATCTTGAAACTCAAAACTAACACACAATACGTTATTTTCAACAAGATACCACAACAATATTCATCATTCAACATCAAGTATGTTCAATATATCACATCAACCATTTTCAACAAAAATTCATGCACAAGAATGTCATTTCAAAATCTATAAACAACGGATCTCATGCTCAGAGTATCACATCAACATATATCAATCAATATCAATCATGATCATAATATTACATCAAGTAGTCACATAGGGCTTATTTGCATTACATGCTCGACTGTATACACAAAACCAAACTTGTTACCTGATGATGACCAGATCGCTCATGACTATGAGAACTAACGACTTACATTGTAAGTCAGTCTACAGAATCTATAACTCTGAGCTCTAATACCAACTGTAACGTTTCAGGTTTTCAAAGAATATATATAAAAAAAAAACCCAATACCTTACTCAACACCAATGCATGAAAATCAGTTATAAAACGGATTTTAACGGATAAATCAATGCATTTATTGAAAACAGTTACGCAATGGGATCCCGAAAATATTTAATAAAATATGAACGTCTTAATCATTAAAAATGAGAAATTTAAAATATGCAAGGATTTATTCTAGGCTCCAATGCAGCGATTCCCATAGTCAACGCAGCAGCCTGGTCATCATCCTGGTTAAAGTACCTGGAGGAAATCCACAATGGAAAGGATGAGTCGCGAAACTCAGTAAGGATCCCTAACTTGAGATCAGTACAAGCATGAGTATAATAAAAATGTATGCAGAACAAGATATCAATGATGCATGATGTGATTGACAATACCGGGGCAACCTTAACAGAGCCCTACAGTTCTGAGCCTTCAATAGATAGCATGGTGCACCGGGGCTATCCTGTTGGGACATGTCACTCCCGGGCCTTCAATAGATGGTGATGGTGACACTGGGGCTATTCTCATAGAACATGCCACTCCAGGCCCCATTTAGATGATAATTTACACTTCCGGGGCTACCCTTGCAAGGAAATGCCACTCCCGGGTCTTCAATTCGATGATTACTGGTGATTTTTTCATGGATGCATATGTAATGTAAATACTCAGGTACACATCAGTATAGTTAATAAGTCAACAGGTGTATCATGAAGACATGTCAACACATCATCAACTAATATCTCAATTTATCATATATATATGTTATTCGTAGTATAGCAATAATATTCAGTAAACTTCGCACAAAACACAGGACAGTCAATACAAATCAACAAGTAATTTCCACCAAATTCATACTTAGTAAACGTCACACAACAAACATGGCAAGCAATACAAATCAACAAGTAATATCCATCAAATTCGTCCTACACATGCTTGTAATTACCCACAGGACCCCAAGCTAAGGATAAAATCTCCTTACCTGTTTGAATCCACACTTGAGCTTCTTAGCTCCAAAACCAACAATCGACGACGACCGATACTTGAATATGGTCCTAGCGAATGAATGAGTTAGAACTAGCACCAAACACCATAAAAGAAAACGGACTAGGATGTCAAAATTATTAAAAGACAAAACAAATTCTCGGGTCTCGAAACTTGGTCAACTCGGTTGATCAGTCAAAGTTGGTCAAAC
>JBBMEG010080672.1:0-11077 GCA_037832605.1 Cyclanthera cordifolia
GTTACACCTCTAAAGGGTAACGGTCAAGAATTATGACCGGTATTCATACCCGGCTTAATGGCGGACGTTTCTAAACGACCGACCGTTACATCGCCATAAGTGAGCCACAACGGTTACAAGGTCGACTGCTATAAGAGTCAGTTCATTTCTCCCTTTGAAGGGGTGATTTTTAAGCTAAGTATTCCTACTTATTTTCTTACTACCATTTTCTGACTTAGGTATCGAAGGCCCTGTGGCTCACACCACACCGGTGTGCCCTAAACCTATTTGTTTTGCAGGCCCTTTCGTCCTTTTTTAAACAAATAGTACTGTGGATAGACCGTTGACCATTTTTCGGCATCAAGAGTATTAAAATATTTCAATTTTGAACATATTAATGATATTATTTTTTTCAAACATAAATAAAATTATTAAGTAGAAAATGCAATATTTAAGGTAGAAAAGAGTTTTTTTTTTCTTGACATAGAAAAGAGTATAATTATTCATAACAAAAAAACTTATTTAAGTGAATCATAAATAAGCTACTTATGTGATGGTTTGTATATATATATGATGTACTAATAACATTCATCAACATATTATAATAATTTTAAATTCTATTTTTAAAAACTTTTTGTCCTTTATATTTAATAAAAAACAAAAGGTATAAACTTTTAAATACATGATGATATAATAGCTGAAAATAAAACTAATGAATGTTTATAATTTGGGGAGGGAATAACGAATGAACCAAAATGATAGTTTTTTTTTTGAATGGTGATGAATAAGCTATAATATGTTGTTTAAGTAGTTTTATTGTGAAGTTAGTGAATACATGAGATAGGATGAAGAATGAGAGAGAACAATAACATTAGCATATTAAATAGAATTCGATTTGATTTCATCTTTAATGTAAAAGATATATTTTCTAGCAAGGAAGTGTTATGTAGTTGTTTCAAATACATGGCTATGAAAAATAATTTTTAGTTTAAGACTTCTAGATCCAACAATAGAGCACTTGAGTTTCAATGTTGCAAAGATGAGTGAATACGGAATGTCAAAACATCTCGTTTCAAGAATAGTGATTTATGGATTCTTAGGAAGTATGATTCTATTCATAATTGGTTTTTGAACAATATTCAAACTTCTCATAAACAAGCATCATAAGTCTTAATTGGAGATTCTTAAAAGAAGAATTTCGGTTTAGTTCTTTTGAAAGTTCGACTCTAAAAGAAATTAGGCTTAAACTGGGTTCAAAGCTTGGTGTTAATGTGAGTTACTCCAAAACATATAGAGCAAAAGAATACATCTTGTTAAAGGGTGATGCAATTGAATTATATGCCTTGATTTCGAGGTTTTTTAAGAAGTTGGAAGAAATGAATCCAGGTAAGATTAATGATTCAACTCATTTATCATTATTGTTTCAGTGTTAATAATTATTGTTCATCTGAATATTCATTTTTGTTGGAACATACCCAGCTTTTGAAACTAATGAACAAGGTCATTTCAAATGTTGTTTTATGACTATGAGTGCATCTATTGAAGGTTGGAAGTTTTGTAAGCCTAATATTTCTATTGATGAGACTTTTTTGAAGGGGAAATTTGGAGGGACTTTGTTATCAACATCATCCATGGATGGTAATAATAAAAAAATTTCACTTGCTTTTAGTATTGTAGACTCAAAGAATGATGGTTCATGGCTTTGGTTTTTTTGGAACATTAAGAAATGGTTTGGACATCCCAAAATTTAGTTTTCATGTCAAATAGACATTTGAGTATTCCAAAAGGGTTTTCGAATGTGTATCCTAATGTGGAATATTGTATTTGTATGCAACATTTGTTGATGAATATGAAGTTACAGTTTAAAAGGCATGTGATAGACAGGATTTTCAAAAAGTGTGTAAAGGCTTATACAATTGAAGATTTTGAATCTGATATGAGATTGTAGGAGTCTATGCATCCTACTATTCTGTGTTATTTGTTTAATGTTGGTTATGTAAAGTGAGCTCGAGCATATTCTAGGAAAAGAAGATATATAATGATGATTTCAAATAATGCAAAAGGCATAAATTCACTTCTTCAAAGCATAGAGATTATCCAGTGGCAATGTTTCTAGAGTCTATTAGAGACACATTGCAATTATGGTTTTATGAGCGAAGAAAACTTGTCATGTTTATGACTACAATTTTGTCTACTTGAGCTAAAAAACTTTTACGAAAAGCACATGATGCATCAAGAACTTTCAAAGTAAGGTTCAATTTTGTTATAATTTTCTATCAGTTTGAGAATGTATTTTCCTATCAATATTTAAGAAGTTTTTTTTTTTTTTTATAGGTTGATTTTATTAGTAATTCAAAACATAAAAAGTGATTGATGAGGTTAATCAATTTTTGGTTAACTTGGACACTCGGTCATGTACATATCGTGTTGGGATCTTGATGAAATTCCATGTTTTCATGCTCTTGCTGCTATACATGCACTTGATTTGAATCTTTATACTTTTGTGTCTGAATTTTATTATTCTAATAATTTGGCTGCAACTTATAGAGGCTTAGTTTGTCCAGTTGGGAATCATTTTAGTCGGAGCTCTATTGTTGTTGATGACAATGTTTTACTTCACATTATGAAACGCCAAGCTAGAAGGCCTCGTAAACAAAGGATACCATCTATTTGTGAATCAAAGAGTTACACAAGATGTAGTCGTTTTCATCGAGTTGGTCAAATTCTAAGACTTATAAATTTGCTCCCAAGTAACAATAATGTGTTCTATTTGTTAAACAATATATTAGACTCATTCATTCTATAGAATACAATGGTTGAAGCATTTTCTATTATATTCTTTTTTCTTATATGGAAACACCCAACATCTTTTATAAAGTTGCAGTTTTCTAGCATGTTGTATTTGATTGCAATTATGCTTCGGTTTCTCATATGGAAAATCTTTCACAATTTGTTTAGATAGCTGACTATATAATGTGCCTGTTCATGGCAATTAGTTATGAAGTAAGTTGAATGAATTAATGAATTAGTCATGTATGATGTGTTTGTTCTTTAATTTGAGTACTTCGATTCATTAGATTTAATATTTCTTGTCATAAGTTTGGTGTCTTTCTTATTAACAGCTGGAGACATTTAAGAGACAGCTTATGCTATCATTGAGTGTTGAATCCTCATCATTCAAGTTAATCCTCTATCATTCAACTTATTCTATCTCGTAACTAGTTTAGGGAAATAATTTCTCTATCATTCAAGTTAAACTTGGTCTGAGTTACCCTTTTTGGATAAGATAACTTACCTTGAATAACATGAATGCAGTTGAAAAGTGATATCATATTAAACAAGAGATAACAATGTTCACCAAAAATATCTAACATAACCAAATGTTAAAAAGTAACTAAAACAACTAAATTGTTCAAAAGCTATTAACAAGAGATAGTTCAATGAATGAAATAAACCTTTTTTTTTACAGAGTTTCAATTTTGTTTTGTTTGTGTTATCTTCAGATTGAAGGAAAAAGCTTCCACATTGAACCTCGGTGAATGCCTTACTAAAGAATTTGATAGCCCAAGAAATTTTTTTCTTACAGGATTTTTTGAAAGGAACTTCAATCACTTTCTCTAAAGCTTTCTTCCACTTTTCTTTCTTTTTTGCTTCCATAATCTTGGCTATTTTTTCGGCAGATTCATTCTCCAATGATTTCTTTGTTCGCCTGGCTTGCCTCTTTGTCCTTTCAGTAGTAGCAATCTTCTGTCTATATTTATTTGTAACCTGCAAATAGTACATGAGTACATAAATTTCAATTGAATGTTATTATTAAATTACTTAATTGTAAATCATACATTCTTCTTTTCTTTTTAATCATTTGATAACTTAATTCGGTTTTTTCTCTTCTTCCAAATTCTCTTCGTTTTTCTCTTTTATTTTTTTCTTCTTCACTTTTCTGCAGCATCTTCTCTCTTTAGTTAAAAAAAAGAAGTTAATTATTAACTTTAAATCAACACCTCATCCCTTCAATCATTGAATTGATAGACTTCAATGGTTTCACTGATGAACTTCAATCATTGGATTGATAGACTCCAATTAGTGGATCAGTAGATTTTGATCATTAACCTGATAAACTTCAATCAACATCACTGATTGAGCTCTTCCTCTAGCCGCTGGTTTTTCAATTCTCGCATTTCTTCTCCGATTTGAGTTCCATTCAGCCGAGCAAGCCTACTGCGGAACTCGCCCTTTTCCTTTAATCATTCTTATCCCAGAACTCTTGCTCCCCCGAGTAAGCCGCCTACTTCTATTTCTCCATCTTCATTCTCTACTGCCCCTCGTAGATGCTTTAGATTATTGTCTTGAAACTAGATCCACTAGTATGTCTATTATACTTGTCCAAGTTTATATTTAAATAACCATGCATATATTGTCATTAATTCAATTAATGCGATAAGACTAGCTGTTTGAATATTAAATGCACAATTTAAAAAAATAATAATCTTTATTAAAAACTGAAATATGACATCAAATGTCCAACATTAAATGTTTGTTCTAATATATGAACTACTATGTCTTTAGGATACAATCCCTAACACACACATATGCATATATATTTTATATATAATGGATTTTGAAAAGTTTAAAAAAAAAAAAATTTAATTTTAATAAACGTGTAAAAATACATTTGACGTTAAATTTGAATTAAGCGGTAAAATTTTGATAAAAATAGGTTAAAGTATAAAAAATACGCTTGAATTTTATCAAATGTTTCATAAATACCCATATCGTTAATTTTAGATGAAAACCGTTTTAGGTTGAATACCTTGAACTTTAAAAAGTTTCAAAAGTACTCTTAGTATTGTAAAAACATTTATTATTATTAGTAGCAGTAGTAGTATAATCTTTTTAAATAAAAGTGTTAAAGTTTTGTTGATAACTCGAAGATTTTTTCATGATTAAAATAGAATTTTAATTAGCTTGAATGATTTTAAAGTCTATTTTCTTTAAATTATCAATTGGAAAAAATTAATAATTGATTAGGATAATAATTATATAAACCAACGTTTCTAAATTCATAAAATTAGTATTATGGATGGATGGATTATTCAAGTAAGATTATAAATCAAATTGAGTTTTATTTGATATTAATTGAAAGAACAAAATAAAGCAAAAGGATGTATTCTAGGAAATTCAGTGCACATTGGGTATTATTGTAATTATCATCAAACTTTAAACTCATTTAAAGATCCTCGCCTTTTAAGTTGTTGGAGAAAGGGAGAGAGAAAGGAAAAATAAAATCTTGTTTTTAGTATATTTCTTTATTATTCATTTATCATTGTTGCACTGGTTTTTAGTATATTTCTTTATTATTCATTTATTATTAAGTGTGCAACGCACAGAAACCTATAAATGAAACTCAAACCCAAACAACCTTTTTTTTCCTCCCTTCCACGTTGAAATTAGCGCTGCCCATCACTTCTACTTTTCCTTCTTTTCCAACCGACTCCAAACCATGCTACAAACAGGGGAGGTTGCTCCCTTTCGTCAAGCCACCGAGCAAGTTGGCCCAACTCTCGTTAAAAACTCGCAACATGCAACCAAAACTGGCACCTTCACCACGGTTCTTTGTTTCGAATCTATCTTTGTCGCAACTTCGCCCGCACCAATGCGAGCAATATCTGTAGAGCTACACGCACGCCCGAATGAGAGGATTCAAGCAGCCGCGTGTGAAGTCGAGCGGTTACTTAGGTCGCCGAATCCACCCTTGTGAGTTCCTTTATGTTCTTATTGTTGGTTGTAGTTTTGCTTGGTTGAGCTCCATGTAATGTTTTAATTTAATATTATGACAAACATTAGTTGTTGACCTTTAGGTAAAATGAAACCCTTGTATTGAAACTTAAAAGAGTAAAACTCATGTGTTGTGTAGAACTATCATTGTCAAGCTTGAAGCCTTGTTATATCTCAATAAAAGACTCATCAACTACTTTATTCCAAGTGAGATTTTGACCAAGTTAGTGTGTTGACGATTGGTTGGATTCCTTGTGTTAAAGAATTTAGAATTTTTGTTCATTGATAAACTTTCGAAAGTGTTGACCATTTTTATGATTTTGACTCATCTTGTTGGAGGGTAGTTTTCCTTGCTAAAAAATGAGTTGGAACTTTAGTGAGCTTGCCAAGTTTAACCCTTACCTTTTTGGAAATGTAAATGGTCACCTTAGATTTGACCAGCTTTGACTGGTCAACTGAGTTGATTAAGCCTCATGTCCTGAAAATTTATTTTTTTCAAAGTTCGTCTTCTTTGCTAATTTTTAACGTCCTAAATCCATTTTTTGTAGTCCTGAATCCATTTGTTAGGGCCTCGTTCGTGTGCTAGCCTTCATTGATCGTTGACTTGAAGCTTAGAAGCTCGTTGGTGGAATCGGCTAAGGGAAGTGACCCTTATCCTTAGCTCGAGATCCTGTAGTTTATTACATGAATGTACTAAAATATTATGTCTTATGTGATAACTGCTAAAATGATTAATGTTTGTATAAATTGATTGATGATTGGTTGATCATCACCATTTGAGATAGAATTGATCATTTGAATATATATATGAATATGTGATTATCTGATTATATAATTAATAGACATTGATGATGATTATGATGTGGTGTCTTGTTGATGTTATTAAATTGTTGGGATCGTTTTCATGGTACGCATCAGGCCAAGAGAACTAGCCTGCACCACCGCCCCTTTAGGGATGAGCCTTGATATTGTTGTCTTATAGGAGACTTGCTTATGGTGAGTGTATTGACACCACCATCCCATAGAGGATAGTGTTTAACATGAGTTGATGTACCCGACAGACGTGGTCGGGTGTGAGTATCAGATAGAAGATAAAGGATGTGAGACAGATAGTGAGTTGTTGGACTACGATGTAGGGATGCACTTCTCATAGCTCGGGGCGATATGCTCGAGTAGCACTATGTGAGAAGGATCGGTCAACCTAGTTGCTCCATCTGTCGAGATAGATCTATAGCATTCCTAAGGAACGTGCCAGTGTGTGGGTTAGAGAGATATCATATGGTTAGACGTGTTCATCAATGTATCAATTGAGTGTATGAGGCCTAGAAATGACCACGGGGTGAGGATGACTTTACAGTCTCCATCCTTACTACCAATTTTAATCTTCATCCTTGGCAAGTTTACAATAAATTTTTTTGAGGAACGGGACGAATTGTCTGTGTAGAATACGTGGGGATCGAGTTTCCCACAGAGAATTATTCCCCATTTAACTCTTTTAACTTTATATTATTCCTAAATTTTGACAACTTTCTCAATCTTAAATCAATTCACTATAATTTAGATAAATTTTTCAATAGTTAAGATAAATGTTTATTAGTTTCCATTAAATAGTATAAATTTTTCAATAGTTAAGACAAATGTTTATTAGTTTCAATTAAATAGTTAGGGGCTGTTTGACACAGGGATCAACTTAACCCGTGTTAAGTTCATAACTCTAAACCTTGTTTGGCACACAGTTTTGAACTTGGACTAAGTTAACACGGATTTGAACAGTAAACACTGTTTAAATCGGTGTTCTGTTCATTTTCTCCATCGATTTTTGCAATTTCTTCCAATTGAATCGAACACTCATTTTCATCTTTTGTAATTCTTTTTAGCCATCGTCTTCACCATGGCCATGGCTCTAAAACCCATCGGTAATGTTCTGCCATCAAGTCGAAGAAACAAACGATAGTGAAATCGGGGTTCCTTAGTTTTTTCTTCTTCACATGGATTTTTTTTTTCTTTCTTGATTCTCATTTTTTTTTCTGCTTCTTACTTTGAGGTCTCCCACAAATGAAAAAATAATTTGAAAAATTGGATTGATCTAAAAATAGGGCATCTGAAAAATGAAAGAAAAGTAGAACCTGAGGGGAATTGAGGTTCAATATAAATAGATTGAATGATGAAGATGATGAGTGTGGTGCTCTGTCTCCTTTGATTTTAATTGTTTGCAACAGAGAAGATGAAAAAGGGTTTGAATCATTCAATTTTGATTTTGAAACAAGATTTCTTCTTTAATTCTCTACTAATTTCAAATTGAAGGGACGAAGAAGAAAATCACGTCACCATTTTTAGATTGTGACGAAGACGATGAAAATGAAGGGGATGAATAAGAAAGAAGGCCGGCCACATTTGTGCTAATTAAATGACACGTTAGTGAATGGTGGAAGATTTTTTCTTTTATTCTGGAGTTTGTGGCATGGATGGAGTATTTTTTATTATGTTTTTTCTAAATTCATTTTCTTTTAAATATTTCATAAAGTATTTAATATACTATAAATTCTAATTTTGAAGATCATTTTTTTTTTTTTTTTTTTTTTTTTTTTTTTGATTAAATGCATTCATTCATTCAATTGAAGAAATACCCATTGACCTATAATGTTTTTGGAAGATCAAATTTATAACCACACATCAATAAAAATTTTGATGATAAATAATAGGATGAGTTCATTTAATTAGGGATAGATAAGTTGAAATCTTAAAATAAAATATTTTTTTATAATCATCAATATATGTTGAAATTTAAAACAAATCTAGAACTTTCTTACATTATTTTAAACGATAAAATATGGTTGAAATCTTTAAAATCAATCCGTAATTTTCTTACAAAATTGAAAATTGAAATACTATATTTCAAATTTGAATGGAAAGTTGGTTCATCTAATTTATTACCTATTAATTTCATTTAAAAAAAATAATTATCTTTTTTTGTTATCAACTTAGGTTAACTTAGCATTCATAACAAACACAATTTAATTAACTCTACTTCACTTAACTCTGTTTAACTTAATCTCTGCCACAAATAACATTCTGCTCTTAATCTCTGCCACAAACACAGCTTAACTTAAAACTCAGATTAACTTAACACTCCCCTTAACATAACTCTTCCTAACTTAACTTCTCCCAAATAACTCTTTGCCCCAAACACACCCTTAATTAGGTAAGAAAAATATCTATAGAAATAAAATTTTCTAAAACTTTATGTATATAAGTGCATTAAATAAAATAATATATAAACAAGGCAGGAAACATGAAATCGAGGATGTGGAATACATTCTTCATTCCCTCCCTGGTTAACTCGCTAATAATTTTTCATCTCCACTCATTCCTCCATTCACCTCCTAATTGGGGATTCACCATCCATTAAGAGTAGATCCACGCTAGGCCTCTACCCCACGGGGAAGATATACATCTCTAATGAGGCTTGGTGGCAACCAGATAGCTCTACTTGCCAAATTCCTATCATGGATAATGTCGCCCAGATTATTTACCCCAAGTGAGTCATAGAACTTTAAAGAGCTTTTTGGTCTTTAGCATACACTTTAGACCACTCTGCATGGTAAATGCCTGGCACATGGTCATCCGACCTAGCACCTAGGAGTTTGGGTATATGTACCCCTTGATTGAGTATTTATTGAGCATGTTGTTATATCTGTTATGTTGATTCATGTTTTGGCTATATTAATGTCTAATCCGGAGTCGAGGATCCTTACTGAGTTTTCACGAACTCACCCTTCTCACTACAAATTTCCACAACTATGACAGGTCCGCACCGGGACAGATGATCGAGCTGGATCTGACCATGGGCACCGCTGCACACATTACCGTTTTTATTCTGCTTATGATCCTTCTACTTATGATCCTTCTGCATGACTATTTAAGGCATGTGATAGCTTATGGTATTTTAAGAATATTTTATGTTTTGGATTTCACTCGAGTACCCTTATCTTGTTTTGAACTTAGTTGGTATTTATTTCATTTAATGAATTATTTTATTTTTATGGACATGACCACGTCATCTGCAAGTTGAAAATTTATGCATTAAGGTGAATGCATAGGTTCGGACTCATAGTTTGGGTCGTGTCTTTACATTTTGTATTCAAATAACAATTTTATATTTATATTTTTAACTTAGTAATTTTTTCATATCCCTATTAATTGTTTAATTAAACGAAGTGTCAGTATGATGATGAAATTAATTTTTAATATATTTTTTTCAATTTATTTAATTATTTATTTTATGTATTTCTCATTTTACTTTTTGGTTCGATGCATAGAAAGTCATTAAGTATTAACTTAAATTAGCTATTATTTATCGGCCTGTGAAGGCTTTTTTTAGTACAAGTTAGGGAGGGGGGACATTACCGATTTCCATGATTGAACTCGCGACGCTGATATGTTGAACTGGATTAACACCAAACAATAAAACGACTGCGTCACTGATGCTTTCGATAGGTTTGTTAAGGTCTTCAGTTGTCGGTGGATCTTGATTTTCGACACTTGGAAGTGGAATTGGATAATCAACGTCTTGCTTAAATTTTCTTTTTGCGGCAACATATTAGAAACGATGTGGGGTTATTTGTGGATGACTATTTGTTATTGATATCCAATTTGGCTTTCGTTTCCTTTTCATGGTGCGATAGGCGTGCTAATAATTTGGCTTATTGTCTTTTTCGGCTTGGTTGTTGTGGAGGGAGCTCACTCCCATGTTATAAAAGATGTTCCCGACAAAGTTCGACACTCTTATTTGAATGTTCAAGATTTATCAACCCTTCTGTGAGCACAAATATAATGCTTTAATTTCTTAATATTTTTTTCCTGTTCTTGTTTTAAAAAAACAGTAACATGACTTAAAATTTCAACTTTAAACTTAAAAGTTTAAATAAATCACAATATTACAAATGAAGTACTCTAAATTATAGTGTTAGTTTTGATCATGAATCGATAAACAATACATCTCAATTTGAAAGAGATTATGAACTGTTGAAAGTTTATTGTGCACGTCATAATTTGACATTAATATTAAACATTTAAGAAACTAAATTGTTAACTTAAGAAAATGTTAACAAATATCTACTCTATCCTTAATTATTTTTATGGAAAATGTTAAAGTTGTGTTTTACTTTTTGTATTATTAAGTTATGAATTATTTTTATGTTAATATTAATGATTTAACTAATTGATTAAATTTTTTTTTTTTCACCACTACAAATAAGGGAATAGGTGACGGTCAAACAAAAAAAATTTCAAAAACACGGATATTTGGTGTCGGTCACCTTTA
>JBBMEG010080673.1:0-11077 GCA_037832605.1 Cyclanthera cordifolia
AACCCTTCAAAACTCCAAAAATATCAGTAAACAAAATTCGAGTTTGTTATCATCAAAATATTAATTAATTAATTAATCAAAATTAATTAATTTGAGATAATAGCCAAAAAGTCAACACAAACTAATTATGGAGTGAGTTTTCTTAAAATCTAAGATTGACCATCATAGGTTTTAAGTGTGATCTAAGAGTCATTCACCATTCTAATTAACTCTTGGTTGTGATCAATTTTTAAGTTGGTCATATTTGTGAGTTTTTGCAAGGATCCTCGAAGGATCTCTAGGTTTGTAAAAATCGAGCACAGTTGGAAATAAATCTTGTTTTCTTATTTGGTTACTTTTTTTTAGAAATCTCTTGTTTTTCTCTTGGATTAAAAAAAAATCTATAGCAAAAAAAAAAAAAAAAGTAAAAAACAAGTTTTAATGATCCAAGGTACATTGAAAATAAATCTTTGTGTATTTATTTATGCTTTATTTTAATTTTAGTTTCCTAATTTGAAAGTACTCCCGTATTTGTTTGTGAAAGTTGATTTTTGAATTAGTTTAAAATCCATTTTAGAGTAAAATTACACCAAATAATTTTAGACCAACTTTGACATCTTTGACCTAGTACAAAAAGTCTTTGAATGATAAACATGAGTGTCTAGAGTGATATATTTGTGAGAAGTACGGAGAGGTCTATATTTTTCTATTTGCAGCATGTCACATAATGAGGTAAAAATACCACAACCTATAAATGTTACTGTTATTTTTCAAGCCCTTCATGATATTATGGAAATGATGAGGGAAGATAAAGAGGAAAGAAGAGGGCATTCACAAAAAAAATAATGAGAATTGCAAGATGATAAAGGTATATTGGACTTAATTGGACAAGAAAGGCTAGGTGGAGAAAATGTAGTGCAAGGGGAGAAAGAAATAATCGTGCAAACATCCTGCAACCTATAAGGATAAAAATAATGCATGAAGAAAGAGATACTAGAGGTAAATGCAAAATTCCACCCTTTATTGGAGCGACGTACGCTGAGGCATACTTACAATGAGAAAGGAAGATAGAACATGTGTTTGATTGCAATACATATCGTGAGAACAAGAAAATGAAGCTTGTCATTGCTAAATTCACAAACCATGCCGGTGGATGGTATCAACATCTCAAATCCAAAAGAAGAAGAAAAGAGGAAGATCCACTAAAGAAGTTAAAGAAGTAATGAGAAAGAGGTATGTATTAAAACATTACGAAAGAAATTTAAAAACTAAATTAAAAGCTTTGAGGCTGGGAATAAAAATTGTTGTTGAATATTATTAAGAGATGTAGTCCTTAATGGAAAGGGTAAAAAATTTGATAAGAAGAAAAAGACACCATGTCGATGTTTCTTGGATATTTAAATCGAGAAATTGCTTATTTGGTTGATAGAAATTCACCTCCTTACCTTGAAGATATGTATCATTATGCTATAAAAATTGAAGCTTAATTAAAGGAATAAAAGGAACAATAAAAAATGTATTCATCTAAAACTTATATTTTTTTTAAATTCTAATCACTACTACAAAAGAAGGAATAGGTGATGGTCTATCCAATTTATAAAAAAAAAAACACAAATATAAGATGACATGTATTTTGGTGACGAGCAAAGCCTGTCATTAAAAAAAGAAAATGGTGACGGGCATCCGACACCAATTAGCCCGTCACCAAATCCTCGTTTATTTTTTTTTCGTTTCCTCCCAAATCTGAGACCCCATCTTCTTTTTCATTTTTCCGCTCTCCTTTTTCCCTTATCCGAGAAATCATTTCCCAAACCCTCATAACTCTCAAACCCTCATCTTCTTCATCTCAAATCTTCAAACCCTCACTATCTCTCATACTCTTTCTCATTTTCATCTCAAATCTTAATTTTCTTTCTCCTCTCATCTCAAAAACCTACAAATCCTTAGCAATGATAAAGTTCCAGATCAAGCTTATATTTTTTATGGTATGCTGCACTTCTTTTTTCTTTATTTTTAATTTTATTAATTAAATGCGTACATGTTTTTATTTACTTTATTCTTTTGTCATATATGTGTAATCAAACTTCTTTAAACTTAAGAAACTTGTTGCATGTTTGTAGCAATCAAAGAAAGTATTTCAAAGCTCAACTTGGATAATATTTTTTAGCAGAAAAATGATATTGCCAAAGCCGTGAACTTCAAAAAGGTAATATTTAGTGTTAGACAGCAAATTTCAAAGTTAACTTTCTCTGAATTTCTGAATAATTTCTTTTAGGCTATGTTAGCTTATGGTTTTGAGATTGTTCAAACTCTCGTTGTTCAAATTAGACCATACGAACATGTTAAGAGAGCAACTGGTAATAATCCAATCCCTAATATTCAAAATTCGACTTCTTTTTCTTTTTTTTTTTTTCCCTTAAGCTTGCTACAAGTTTTGTTAGTATCCATACCCTTTGAATTGAAAATGTAGATGTCAAAGTTCTTGCAATGTGAACCTTTTATTTTGTTTACTTCTTTCAGTTTTATTATTGATTTCTCGGATAGCTACTAGAATGAGGGCGAGACAGCAAATAAAAAAGTAAAGACAGAAAATTTTGCAAATAAAGAGAGCTAAGGATGAAGCCGAACCAAAGGTTTAGAAGTTGAGGTCTCTTGTAAAGGTAAAAGAGAGAGTGGGAAAATGAAAAAGAAGATGAGTCTCGGGTTTGGGAACGAGGTAAAACGACAAAAAAGTGGATTTGGCGATGGGCTATTTGTTGTCGAGCGCTCATCACCAAAGAGAATAGCTGAAGGGCAAAAACTATCAGCAAATACCTTTGCTGTCGCGCGTGACGCGTGACACCAAAGGTCTTTGGTGACGATTTCTGTCCGTCACCATTTTTGCTCATCACAAAGTTTCTTCAATGTCACCGGTATTGATGACGATCATATGCCCACATCTTTTTTGAAAGGTGTCGGCATATGCTCGTCATCTATTCTCTGGTTTCCACTAATGAATACTTGAAGTAAGAATAGTCTTGTGTATAGGAATGAATTGATACAACCAAAAGGGAAATTTGTGGCTGCCAAAAGAGTTGAGGTTGAATGCTCCAATACTAAAAAGAATGAAGTTCTCAAAGAGTTAAAAGGATAAGTCTAGTTCTATTCAATCTTGGAAATGCAAAGAATATGGGCACATGAGTAAAGAATGTGTCAATAAATGAGTTATGGTGAGAAATGACGTAATTGATTCAGATGATGAGTGTGTGAAGCATCATGAAAAGTTTGAGGCTGAATATGCAACAAATGACAATGAGTATATTGAAGAAGGTAAATATATTTCCTTGATCACAAGAAGGGTACTTAATGTGCAAATCAACGTAGAAAAAGTTGAAGATCAAAGAAAAACTATTAGGAATTGTTGGTGGGAGCATGCATTTAAATGTGGCGGCAGCGTGTGAATAAAAAAAATTTCACATTAATTAATCTAATTAATTAACTTTAGATTAATCCAATTAATCTACATGCAATTTACCCTAGGTGATTGACATGTTGTAAATAAAAACTCACCTTGCTTGACGTCTCTGATCAATTCGGGGGGTCTTTATGCTGGAGAGGATCACGATCAATTCCCTGAACCTGCTGAGTAAGATCACGATCAATCCCTAAACTTTCTTGATTAGTCTCCTCAAATCTTCCATGCTATATCTTCTATGTTGCATTGAGTGCTTGGTAGGAAGTTTTTTTAGAGAAGGGAGCTTGGAAGTATTTTTCTCAGAAGGAAAAACAGAACTCAATTGCAGAGAGGTTTCTCTATTTGAGAATTAAGTTACTCTTAATTGAGTGGGATGAGAATGAAGACCCCAAAACTCTTATTTATAGTAGAAAAGTGAACCTTTAAATTAGAAAAATATAATATATTTTTTTAATATCCAACATATTAGAAAAAATTAAAGATTTTTCATCCTAATTTAAAATTAGTTTTATTTATTTAGAATTGATATTTATCCAATAAATCTCAACTCCATAATATATCCAATATATTATAATAATAAATCTATACAACTGATATATCCAATATATTAATTTTTCTACAAATAATAAATACCTAAGAATTATTAATTCAATTAATATGTTGAACATATTTAATTAATATTCTCCATTTAATAATTATCGAATAATTATTAAACAAATATGTCTAACATATTTAATATAGTTATGATTTAAATAATTATCCGTAATTATTTAAACTTTAATATGTCCAACATATTATTAGCTGAGTTCTTTCAATAATTATTTATAATTAATTCATCCAATTAATTAATTTCTCCTTATTAATATTTATCCAAAATATTGAATTAATATATCCAATATGTTGAATAATTAAGTTTATCCATTAAACTTAACACTCCTATTAATTATGTCCAACATAATTAATTTGTAAATTTGAACTCTTCAAATTCATTCTCTAATGAAACAGTGTACCAACAATTGAACTAGCTCGGGGACCGACAAACCTATAGATTGGAAGCTACAACGACTTGGGATCCAATCCTTGCTCGTTAACATAAGGCTCATTCCATTAAATAACTATGCTGAAATCACTAAGACTATAGAACACGTTACGTCCACGAATATAATCCATCATCTGTCATATGATCCTTCACGAGCTTGTTCGTAATTCACAACTGAGAAAAGAAATCCGTTCTACCCCTATAATTACATTTATCTCCTTAAGCGCCACTAATTCCTCTAATGAACAAGTTGTTTTTAGTCACACTATAAACTAGTGTCCTCTCGGGCCAATAAGAGAAGGGTACCCTTTGTTCAAGTCCTAGAATCATTTCTTAAGGGAACAAATATACATATTCCAGAGTATTAGGGAAAGCGTGAATTCCTTCTTGTGACGTTGTGTTCCCAATCACTCACTACGACAATCTTCAACGTGGGAGGCTTATTGACCCAGTGTTGTTTGACTAGTCTCACCCATGCACATCAAAGCACGCTTTCATGAAGCAGGAGTTCGCAACTCACTCAGGATTAATATCACATCGACATACGATCATCCTAAGCAAAGTAGTTGATATGAGTCTATAACAAAATTACTAGCTCGATCATAAAACTTCTGGTCTAGTCATATGCAAAAACTCTTTTTTGCATAGGCACCCTTACTCACATGTCTCCACATGAACAACCAAGATCAGGTTGTTTGCAACTATTGCAAAGCGGGCAGCACCCACAGTGTTACTTAGACTTAGGCACCCTAGTCTTAGTCCATAGTAGACAATTTAGGTTATAAACTTGGAACTAGATCCACTTGTATGTTCTACATACTTGTCCAAGTATTCATATTAATAACCAATAGCTTATCAACATTAACCAATTAATGTGATAAAGTTGAATATTAAATATGCAAATTTATATAAAAAATAATAACCTTTATTAATAACTAAAAATAACATTAAATGTCTAACATTAAATCCTCGTTCTTAAATATACAAACTACTAGGCCTTTAAGGCATAACCCCCAACAAAAACTCGTTTCATACAAGATGCTGGGTTAAAGAAAATCCATGTAGTGTGGTAATTGATAGTAGAAGTTGCACAAATGTCGTGAGTAGCTTTCTTGTTAAAAGACTCTAACTTATTACCCGTTCACACTAAAAACCATACAAGCTTTAATGGTTGACAAACAACGGAGAACTTAAGATAAACTTTCAAGCTTTTACTCGTTTTACTTTAGGAAGATATAAAGATGAAGTCCTTGTGATGTTATGCCTATGAATGCGGGGGATTTTAGTTATCTCATATGAAGTACATTTTGATCATATGAAATTAGAGAACAAAGGAAATAATTTGAAAAACAAGAGAGGAGAGAAGAAAGTAGGGTAACAGAGAAGAGTGAAGAAATAGAGCAAAGTGAAGGAAAAAAGATGAGTGAAAATAAAGAAAGAAAAAAGATTGACTTTGAGGGAAAAAAGAAGAAGAAATAATTTGATTTTAGTTATACAAAAAAAGGATGTGAGGAATGTGTTAGCTTAAGAACCCAAATATGTACTTATGTGCAAAGAGATGTATTTGGCAAATGAGCCAAAATCTGATGATGTTTTTTCAAGAGTTTTTAACTGTTTTTGTAGGATTTAATTACATGTTTCTGCATGAAGATGCATTTATATATGAGATTACCTTCTCTAGGAGGAATTGAGCACCAACTTAATTTTATTTCCGAAGAAAATCTTTTAAACATGGCTTTTTATAGGACCAATCATACTGAGACGAAGAAAATTCAAGGGTAAGTGGAAGAACGCATGGATAAAGGCTACGTTAGTGAAAACATGAGTCCTTGTTCAGTTCTGGTGATTTTAGTACCTAAGAAAGATGGCATTTGGAGGATGTGTTGATTGTTGAGCCATTAACAAGATAACTATAAAGTATCAACATCCTATTCTTAGATTAGATGATATGTTAAATGAATTACATGGTGCAAACTTGTTCTAAAAAATAGATCTTAAGAGTGTTTATCATCAAATTAGAATTCACGCAGAAGATGAGCAGAAAACTACTTTTAAAACAAAGTTTGGACTTTATGAGTGGCTTATAATGTCATTTAGAGGATGTGTGTTGATTGTTGAGCCATTAACAAGATAATTGTAAAGTATCAACATCCTATTCCTAGATTAGATGATATGTTAAATGAATTACATGGTGCAAACTTGTTCTAAAAAATAGATCTTAAGAGTAGTTTTCATCAAATTAGAATTCATGCAGAAGATGAGTGAAAAACTGCTTTTAAAACAAAGTTTGGACTTTATGAGTGGCTTGTAATGCCATTTAGACTTACTAATACATCAAGTACTTTTATGCAATTAATGAATCATGTTTCGAGAGATTATATTGCAAAAATTTTTGTGGTGTACCTTGATGATATCCTTGATTACTCAACAAGCTTGAATGATCATGTTTCACATGTTAAGACAATTTTACTTAAACTTAGAGAGAAGAAGCTCTATGTTAAATTAAAAAACGGTAGTTTTTTGTCTAGACCAAGTTAATTTCCTAGGGTTCATTGTTGGAAAGAACGGAGTACAAGTTGATGAAAAAAAAGGTAAAGGCTATTCAAGAATAGCCAACACCTACAAATGCAACCAAGGTAAGATCGTTTCATGGTTTGGCTAGTTTTTATAGAAGGTTTATTAGAGATTTTAGCAGCATAGCCTCACCAATAAATGAACTTGTTAAAAAGAATGTGAAATTTGAATGGAAAGAAAAGCAAGAGAATGCATTCAATCAACTTAAAGATAAATTAACCAATGCACTTTGTCTTGCTCTACTAAACTTTTATAAATCTTTTAAGATTGATTGTGATGCAAGTGAGATTGGTATATGAGCTGTTTTAATGCAAGAAAAAAGGCAAATCATGTTCTTTAGTGAAAAGCTAAATGAAGCACAAGTGAAGTACCCGACATATGACAAAGAACTACATACACTTGTGAGGGCTTTGCAAGTTTGGCAACATTACTTTTGGCCAAAAGAGTTTGTAATCCACAAGAATCAAGAAAGCTTGAAGTATCTCGATAACTAAACAAAGCTCAATAGAAGAACATGCTAAGTGGGTGAAATTCATTGAGACAATTGCTTATGTCATTCATTATAAAAAAAAAGTAAGGAAAATGTGGTGGCTGATGCATTATCAAGAAGATATGTTTTATTTTCTTCACTTAGTGAAAAAATTCTTGGTTTTAAACACATGATTAAGTTGTACAAAGTAAAGAATCTGAATTTCATGATGTGTATATCCAATGCTTATGAGGGAACAAGGTTCATGATTATATTGTATTTGATGACATGCTTTTTAAGAAAGAAAAGTTTTGTGTTCCAAAGTGTTCAATTAGGGGTTTTTTTTTTTCGAGAGATACTTGTAAAAGAGGCAGGATGTGAAAAGAGTGTGCAAACAATGTTGGAGAGTTTAAAACATATAGCATACAGAGTGGACACTTTTATTAGTTGAAAATGAGGAAGGATGTGAACAAAGTGTGCAAACAATATTTTAAATGTAAAAAGGCTAAGTCTAAGACACACCACATGATAGCTTTTTTTGTTGTTGATAGGTTTAGAAAGATGTCACATTTCATTCCATGTAACAAAGCAGATGGTGCTACTAACATAGCTAACCTCCTTTTTATAGGGAAGTAGTTAGATTGAATGACATTCCTAAAATAATTGTGACTGATAGAAATGTTAAGTTTTAAGTCATTTTTGGAAATTCTTATGGGGAAAGTTGGGTACCAAGCTTTTATTTTCTACAAAATGTCACCTTCAAACTAAAGTGGTTAATAGAGGGCTGGAGCCTTACTTAGATCACTAATTTCTAAGAATCTTAATACATGGAAAGAGACTCTACCATTTGTGGAATTTGCTTACGAGAAATACATAATACTACTCATTGTTCAGCTTTTGAGATCGTGTAAGACTTTAATCCATTAACTCCACTAGATTTATCACCATTATCACCTAATATGTTTACTAGTGATGCAACATCTTCTAGGGCTAAATACATCAAATGATTTCACAAAAAAAAAAAAAAAATCAAATCCTTTTAAAGAAAGGGAGATGATACGGATCCAACTACCAATCTATTGCATGTACCCAAAGAACCTATTACAAAGAGCAAGGAAAAGAAGATCCAAGAGGCTTATACATTACATCTTCGAAAGCTCGCCAATGCATAAGAAGAGACAAAGATATTTTAGCCAAAATTTATATATAAGATCAACATGACAAGCCAAGAAGAGAATAAAATGAAGATGACATGAGAAAACTCATATAGTTGAATGATGGAATGCAGGAAGGAAAGACGTGATTCATATAAAAAAAATATGTAAATACATTTTGAAGAATTGTAACCTTTCAAATTGAGAATCTACCTTTTCATCCAAAAGACACAATGAATCATGAAAATCCAGATTGATTCGCATCATTCATGAATTATGTACCAATTTGAATTCATGTATTCATATTTAATATTGCTCATGTATGAATTTAAAGGAATAATGGCAGAATTAGGTCATTTGTGAAAGGTTGTGTCCTTTAGTGATGACTATTCAATTAGTATATATAGGATTGTTATTTTGTAAAAAGAGAACATAATTGGAAATATCAAAACTTTTGTTTCAACCCATTTGGCCTTGTATCTCTTTTAAATCTTTATTTAGGTTTGAAGTTGAACTAGTTCATTGGATAGTCTTGATCAAACTAATTGTGGAGTGAGTTGTCTTAGAACCAAAGAGTGACCATTATAGGTTGTAAGTGTGATCTAAGAGTTATTCATCATTCTAACTTAACTCCCGATTGGAGTTAATCGTTAAGTTTTTCATATTTGGGAGTTTTTGCAAAGATCTTAAAAGGACCTCTATCTTTGTAAAAATTGAGAAAAGTTGGCAATTATCATAACCTTTATTAATAACTGAAATATAACATTAAATGTCTATCATAAATGCTTTTTTCTTTTATTACAAACTAATAGGTCTTTAGGCACAGTCCCTAACAATCTTCGGCTTGCACTAAAGCCCTAGTAAGAATATGTGTAGCAAAAATGCCAAGTCCTACACTTGCTCTAGACTGTAGAGATGCCTCTTGCAGACCCAAACTATTTAGGTAACCCTCAAACACTTAAGCGGAGGAGTCTTTATAAAAGGATCAGCAACATCGCTGGTCGTATTAATTTTGTTGACAATCATTTCGCCTCTATGCACTATCTTTATGATGAGGTGATATTTCTTCTCTATATACCTCATTTTTATGGCTTCTTAATTCCCTAGAGTTAGCCATAGCCTAACTGTTATCACAATATAGTTTGATTAACTTATTTTTGCCCTTAACCACTTCCAAGTATGCTAGGAAGTTTCTCAATTATAGTGCCTATATTGCTGCTTCAGAAGCAACCACATACTCAGCTTCCAAAGTTGATTATGTGATGCATCTTTGCTTCATGCTTTTCCAAACTACAGTTGCTCCATTGAAGATGAACACTGATCTTGATGTAAACTTTCTAGAGTTCTTATTAGTTTTAAAATTAGAGTCTATGGACCCAATTAGGATTAAATACTTAGAACTGTACACAAGCATATAATTTCTCTTTTTTAAGATACTTGAGAATATTCTTAACTGCAATGCAGTGATCCAATCCTTGATTTTTCTGATATTTGCTGATAATGCTTACAGTGTAGCAAATGATAGGTCTAGTACACAATATACCGTACATCAAGCTTCCTACCACCGGCGTGTAGTGTGTATGGAATCTGTCTCATTTTCTCAACCTCAATGACTGTTCATTAGATAGCGAGATTCCATGCCTAAGAGGTAAATTACTCTTCTTGGAATCTCTCATCACATACTTGGCAAGCACCTTCTCAATGTATGATACCTGAAAAAAGGCTAGCGATATCTTGAACCAATCTCTTATTATGTAGATCCCAAGAACATACGAGGCATTACCCAAATCCAATCATATGGAATTGGTTAGCTAGCAATTGCTTGTTTTCATTTCCACATTTTTACATGGTTCTCAATGAGTAAGATGTCAAGTACATAAAATAATATGAATTATACCTTCTTGTTGAAGATTTTCTTATAAACATAAGATTCATCGATATTCCACTCAAAGCCATATGATTTGATCATATCTTCAAATCTCTAGTTCCAAGATCTAAAGGCTTGCTTCAATCCATAAAATGAATTTAACAAGCTTCCAAACATTTTGGTCTTGTCCCTTAGATTTAAACCCCTATGTTGGTTCATGTAGACTTTCTCTTCAAAATTTTCATTCAAGAATGTACCCTTGATGATACGAATCCAACCAACGACTTATTATATTCTCATGAAGGAGCAAGTACAAGAAGCAAGAAACAAGAACGAGAAGATTCTGGAAATTTTTAATTACATTGCAGAATTTTTAATAATTGTTTTTCCAAAATTCTTATTTTGGAACTTTTTAAGTTCAAATTTTTTCAAACAAGGTCTAATTGCTAAATAACTTGTTAGAAGAGTTTGTTAGGTGTATTTAAAGCCAATCTACCCTTTTGTCTAGCATTTAAGCCTCTCAATTGATGTACAATTGACT
>JBBMEG010080674.1:0-11077 GCA_037832605.1 Cyclanthera cordifolia
GATCTTGTTCTAGATTGAGTCACTCCACAATCAAACTTGATCAAAGTTAGATTGAATGGCTCACATGCATTCTATCACAAGAATTGCAAAAGAACTTAGAAAAAGACAAAGAACATGCTCTGAATCTATAACAACCCAACCTCTCGCCCCTAATTGGCAAGGTTAGTTTTATAATTTTTGGGCTTACCGAGAAACTAGGGAGTCGTTTGAAACTTTATTTTTGGTTAAAAGTATTTATTAAGGCATATCTCTGGAGGTGTGAAGTTGGAATTTGAAAACTAGGGGTAGAATGGTCATTTTTAGCTCTAGGGGCATTTTTGTAATTTTTCCAACTCATTTTGTCTTTATATATAAAGCCAAACACAACCTAATGATTAGGTTATCATTTCAGCATAGAATTCAGCACCACCGCCGATAAATTTACAGTTTTTAGAAACCCTCAGCTCAGCTGCCAACAGCCGCCACACAACCCAATCATTACCATTTGACAGCCGCGATAACTATCTCGATTTTAGTGCCAACATCCAATCATTGACCTTGCTTTCCATGCCACCACCGTAGTAGCAAATCGCGAGACTCCACGTGTCGTATTTCAAGTCGTTGCCGCCCCCACGTACTCGAAGCCAATAAGCTGCTGAGGATCTGTGCCGACAGCCACTGCAACGTTAGATCTGACAGCCGTTAGATCTAACACGGTCGGCCTGTGCCCTCAGCTTAGTCCAGCCATTCCTGGAGGGCCTCGTGTCCCCATCGCTGCTATGCCCAGTCTGAGCCTGGCTCCGAGCTTGACGAGATTTTGAGCTTGATTTTAGCAAACCAGCGCCCGCCACGTGTCCCGAACCAGCTGCTTTCGTACCCCGCGCATCAGCTTCACGTGCCGCCGCCGTTCCTTTACGCGCCGTGTCACTGTCGGTCACTGTTCCGGCCACGCGCCGCCACCGACTTGGTGGAAAATTTTCAGGTAGGGTTTTTTGGGTATTTTTGACGTTCTGAGCCCATTTTTGATAGTTTTAAGGCCAATTTCTGACTGTTCTACCATGTTTGGGCTAGCTAAATTTTGGAAACAGTTTGGGACGCGTAGTTCGAGCATTTACGGAGAACCTAGTGAAATTTGGCCAAGGTAAGGGAATTTTGCACTAGTTTGGAGATCCAATTATAGATAAGTTCACGTATAGGCTGACTTAGAGGAAATTTATGATGATGAGTGCTCGGTTGCTTTATTCAATATATCTGGTGGAATGTTATTGTTTTACTGTTATTATATGTATATATGGTGTCGTTATACATGTATTTGATAACTCAACAAGCAGGTGACTCAGTTGAAGGCAGACGAGTGGGATTCCCTATCAGGGTTCCCTCGGATGTGTAAATATTAATCTTGTAGGAATCGGGAGTGATATATTCCTTTGGGATAGCCGGAGTTACCCTCATCGTCCATTGAGCAGCCGAAACTGTATAAGTCCTATGGGACTCCTTTGATTCATTCCCCCAATCATTGTTCCGTAATTATATGTATTAATTGCTTTGTTGTGTTGGTCCTAGTAGGGATCCTTACTGAATTTAATAACTCGCCCTATTTTATTTTCTGTGGACTCCATAGGTATCATGGACTCTACCAAGATGGATGATCGGGAGCTGGGAAGACCATGGGCCCGTATTGCGTCGTGTCTGGTTTAGTGCATTTCCTTCATTCTGTTTCGTTGTCTGAGTCTTTCATTTACTAGAATGGATTTCTGATTGTATAAGTGACCTTCTTCATAAATAAAGATAACAAACATATCTAAATATCAAAAGAAGGACAATTAATCAAATTCGAAAGTTATCAAGGAGTTTAGACAGGAAAGAAGAATATTGAATGCAACTGTTATAAATCGGCACTAAAACTAAATCGAACGAACGAACGTATTACTCTATTAATTTAAACAAGTGACCCTCTAGACAAATAAAGATCACAGAAAGATCTAAATTTCAAACGAAGAACAATTATTAAAATACTGACGTTTCAACGGGTTATAACTAGAAAGAAGATGAAATCAAGATCAGCCAAATTATAAAATGGAATCAAGATCATATCTATTTTTTTTTCAAGATCCAAAAAAATGATAAAAAGATAGAATCAAGATCAGAACAAATGATAAAATGGAATCAAGATCATATCTTCTTTTTTTTTTTCAAGATCCTAAAAAAATGATAAAAAGATGGAATCAATATCAGAACAAATGATAAATAATAATGGATGAAATTGAAAAGAAAAAAGGAATCGAAAGATTTTTAGAAAGATGAACAAATTGCTGGAATTTAAAGATAAATTCAAACCTAGAGTAGACTACAAAGATGCAGCCTAGGCTCTGATACCAAATAATAAGACAACCCTAATCTCAGTCCAAAGATCCAAGCTTATATGAAGCAAGTAATGCAATTGTTGAACCTAGTGGAGCCGAATAAGACTAGGACTGTGCAAAGTGTTTTTGATAACACCAAAATGATCAAGGATTTCAAGAAGTTTGATCCTAAGAAGTTTGATGGCTCTTCCACGGACCTGTTGGTGGCTAATACATGGATCGAGGATATGGATGATGTATTTGATCATATGAAGTGTCCCGAGGACCAGATGGGGAGATGTGCCGCTTTTGTCATGCATGACTAAGCAAAAATCTAGTATAAGGCATAAAAGAAGAGGAGGACGCCTACTGATGAACCCATGGACTGGGCCCAGTTTAAGACTGCATTTTATGATAAGTACTTTACTGAGCCGGATAGACATGATAAGATCAGCAAGTTTACTAGCATCCAGTAAAGCCGAGATTATGTAGCAGCCTATGAAATGAGGTTTAACAAGTTGGCTCATTTCACTGAGGAGTTTATTACTACTGACAAGCAGAAAATTAGGTATTTTGTGAATGAACTACACATGAGGCTACAAGCATATGTTATGGCTCATAAGCCAGTCACCTTTAGAGACTATGTGAACTTAGCTAAGACTCTGGAAAGGAAGTTTAGAGGCCAAGGTTACAACCCCGACCAGTATCACCAAGGCTTTAAAAGGAAGTTTAAGACCTACAGGCCATCTGAGGCATATCCATTACCAGGAAAGAAGCCTTACAATCAGTATGAGAAGAATTATCTAACCCATAACCTGGAGTTGGCAGCCGTGGTTTTTGCACTAAAGCTCTAGAGGCATTACCTGTATGGGGAAAGGATTCAAATTTTCACTGATCATAAGAGCTTAATCTATTTCTTCACCCAGAAAGAATTAATTATGAGACAATGTTGATGGTTGGAGTTGGTGAAGGATTACAACTGTGAGATTCTCTACCATCCAGGGAAGGCGAATGTGGTTGTTGATGCACTAAGTAGGAAGACTTCGCATTCGGCAACCTTACTTGTTACTTAGACTCTCTTGTAGAAAGAGTTTAGCAGAGCTGGGGTTGTGTTAGTTTAGAAGGCTACCACACAGTTGGCTCGTTTGACCATTCAGTCTTCATTGAGACATGGGATTGTAGAGGGTCAGCAGAGGGATCAAGGTCTGATAGTTTTGTTCGGTAGGGTACATGCTGAGGAGGGCAGTGACTGGTCAGTTGCATCTGATGGTGGGTTGCAGTTTAGACAGAGATTAGTGATTCTCGCTGATGTCGAGATCAAGTCTGAGTTGTTAGATGCTCACAGTTCACCGTTTGCTTGGCACTCAAGGGGTACCAAGATGTACCAAGATCTAAAATTGTGCTTTTGGTAGAATAACATGAAAAGAGACATAGCAGAATATGTTAGTAAATGTTTGACTTGTCAGCAGATAAAAACGCCGAGACAAAAACCAGAAAGGTTGTTGCAACCTTTGAGCATCCAGAGTGGAAGTGGGAGGACGTTTCTATGGATTTCATATCGAGTCTCCCAAGGACGCCAAATGGTTTCAACGTAATATGGGTGATCATAGATTGACTTGCGAAGTGCCCCCATTTTATACCATAAGCATTCAATTACTCTGTTGAGAAGTGGACGTTGTTGTACCTAAAGAAGATCGTGCGTTACCACGGGGTGTCAGTTAGCATTGTTTCAGATAGAGACGCCTGATTCACCTCGCGCTTCTGAAAAGGTTTGCAGGAAGGTCTTAGAACCTTGTGTAAGTTCAACACTGCTTTTCATCCACAGACGGATGGTCAGACTGATAGAGTCAACCAGATCCTAGAAGATATGTTGAGGGCTTGTGTGCTTGATTTCCCTAGTATTTGGGATCAATGGTTGTACTTGATGGAGTTTGCTTATAATAATAGCTACGAGTCCACCATTGAGATGGCTCCATTCGAGGCATTGTATGGCAAACGCTATAGATCACCAGCGTTTTGGGAAGAGGTAGAAGAGGGAAAATTGTTGGGCCTTGAGTTGTTACAATTGACTAATGACGTAGTTCAGAAGATTAGTGCGAGGATGCTTACTGTACAGAGTCGATAACAAAGCTATGCAGATGCCAAGTGCCAAAGTTTGGAGTTTGAAGTGGGGAATCATTTTTTCCTCAAGGTTTCTCCCATGAAAGAAATTATGCGGTTTGGAGCCAAGGGTAAGCTTGGCCCAAGGTTTATCTGGCCTTTCGAGATCCTCGAGAGAATTGGAACAGTTACATACCGCTTAGCTCTGCCTCCCTCTTTATCTAGTGTGCACGATGTTTTTCATGTCTCAATGTTCAGACAGTATATTCACGACCTTGCTCATATCATTGATCATGAGTCGTTGCAGTTGAATGAGGATTTGAGCTTCGAAGAGAAGTCGGTTCAGATTCTAGATAAGGACAGAAAAGTTTTGCAGAACCGAGAAATCAGTTTGGTAAAGGTACTCTGGAGAAGTCAAGGAGTGGAAGAGGCCACCTGGGAGAGAGAAGACGACATGCGTGCCCGCTACCCCGAATTATTCTTACCTTAGTTCACGTTCGAGGACGAAAGTTTCCTAAGGGGGAATATTATAACAGCCCGACCTCTCGCTCCCTAATTTGCAAGGTTAGTTTTGTAATTTTTGGACTTACTGGGAAACCCATAAGTCATTTTAAAATTTATTTTGGGCTAAAAGTATTTATTAAAGTCATATCTCTGGAGGTGTGAAGTCAGAATTTGAAAATTAGGGGTAAAATGGTAATTTTTAGCCCTAGGAGTCTTTTTGTAATTTTGCAAACTCATTTTGTCTTTATATATAAAGCCAAAGATAACCTAATGATTAGGTTATCATTAAAACATAGAATTCAGCGCCGCCGTCTACACATTTCACGTCTTTCAGAAACCCTCACCTCAGCCACCGACAGTCGCCAAATAGCCCAATCATTACCGTCTAGCAGCCGCCGACAACTGCCTCTGTTTCAGTATCGACAACCAATCATTGACCTTGCTTTCCGTGCCACCACAGCTGCAGCCAATCACGAGATGTTGTGTGTCACGTTTCCAGTCGCCGCTGCCAGAGCCAATAAGCAATTGAGGACCAACGCCGACAGCTGCTGCAATGTCAGATCCGACAGCCGTCTGATCTGACACGATCGGCCTGGCCCTCAACTTAGTCCAGCCATTTCTGGAGTGCCACGTGTCACCGTCGCCTCCGTGCCCAGTCCGAGCCTAGCACCGAGCCTGACGAGATTCTGAACCTGATATTAGCAAACCAGCGCTCGTCAGCTTCACGTGCCCAGGAACCGCCGCCGTTGGTCACTGTTCCGGCCACGCGCCGCCGCCGACTTGCTGGAAAATTTTCGGGTAGAGTTTTTTAGGTTTTTTCGATGTTCCGAGCCCACTTTTGATAGTTTTAAGGCCAATTTCTGACTGTTCTACCCTGTTTTGGCTAGCTAAATTTTAGAAACAGTTTCGGGATGCGTAGTTCGAGCATTTATGGAGAACCTAGTGAAATTTGACCGAGGTAAGGGAATTTTGCACTAGTTTGGAGATCCAATTATAGATAAGTTCACGTATAGGGTGACTTAGAGGAAATTAATGATGATGAGTGCTAGGTTGCTTTATTATGTATATTTGGTGGAATGTTATTGTTTTACTGTTATTATATGTGTACCGGTGTCGTTATACATGTATTTGATAACTCAACAAGCAGGTGACTTAGTTGAAAGCCCGCGAGTGGCATACCTTATCAGGGTTGCCCCGGAGGTGTAAATATTAATCTTGCGGGACTCGGGAGTGGCATATTCCTTCGGGATAGCCCGAAGTTACCCCCATCATCCATTGAGCTGCCAAAACTGTATAAGTCCTATGAGACTTCTGTGATTCATTCCCTCATTCATTGTTTCGTAATTATATGTATTAGTTGCTTTGTTGTGTTGGTCCTAGTAGGGATCCTTACTGAGTTTAATAACTCGCCCTATTTTATTTTCTGTGGACTCCATAGATACGCATGGACTCTACCAGGATGGATGATCGGGAGCTGGGAAGACCATGAGCCCGTATTGTGTCGTGTCTTGTTTAATGCATTTCCTTCATTTCGTTTCGTTGTCCGAGTCTTTCATTTACTAGAATGGATTTCTAATTGTATGACGTTTTCTTTAGTTTTCCCTGATTTCTACATAACTGGGTACCCGGTTACGTATTTTCAAATGACTTTTGTTGCTTAATAAATGAGGCATTTGCATTATGATTTCTGCTTTCTTAAGAACTATTTAAAACATGCATCTAGGGTTTAGTCCTAGGAGTGGCCCTAGTCTGGGTCGGGACTTTACAGAATCTCTAAGAAAGGATCTCTTGTAGAGAACTATTTTTCACTCATCCAAAATGTCTCTCGCTCTTACAACTAAATTCCTGGCTTTTTATAGCCTAAACAAATTGTAACCTAAAACATTAAAAATAAGTTTAAAATTGAAAAGTTGCATAAAATATTCTAAAATTCTAAAATTAATGTTTATATTGCTAATTTCAAATGTTCCAACTTTTCTAAGTAGTTGATAATCTTGTAGAATTCCATGATTCTTATCACACATATCCTAAGGAAGATATAGTTGGTTTTGAGTTAAGAAAAAAAAAATCCTTAGCATTTTAATTTGATAGTTGATTTTATTGATCTATTCAATGATAAGTTGCTTAAATTTGAAACTAGTGTGTACATGAAGTTAAAACTTTTTATATAATACTCAACATAATCATTTTAATCCACCTTCATATAATACAATACTTCTCATTCTCTGCCTAATATCTCAAGGGATGTTTATTTGTAAAATTGTGAACGTTTATTTTGAGTGTTTAGAAATGATGAGTTATTTCAAATGATTATAAAGAAGAAAATGTAATAATAACTCGTTTATATAAAACTTCATAAATACTCAAAATAAACCGCTTCTAACTGATGCAAAATTTATATGAATTTAATATTTATTATTTGTAAAAGCTCACTTGTATAAAGTTATTTCTCTTCCAATTGCAGTGTGTGTTGGATTGATATGGTAAAAACACTTAATTGATTTTTATTAGTTTAGTTCAATAAATTTATATGAATTATAATATTTATTGTTATATAAGGTAGATGTGTCAAGTTAAATCGTGATGTTTAATAAATATCTTTGTTTTACTTTTTGTTAGGCGAATGAAATGACAACACATTCCCGGTGATGATTATATCGAAGACTTCTATAAATTCTTGGGATTATATGCGTATTGATTTTATTTTTTGGATGATGAGTTTGCGAAATTTCTTCATTTCTATTTATTTTATTTGTTAGAGAACATATTTTGAGTTTATTAATGCACCATGTATTGTAATATTTAATTTTATGTGTACATAGTAATTAATTCATACAAATGTAAAATATATATATATATATATATAATATAATATAATATAATATAATCCATTTATGAGCGAATAAAGCATTCCTAAAAAGTTATACTTCTTATATCATAGTTCTAAACTATTGGAAATGGTACTAAAGATAAATTATGACATGATATGAAATTTATATTAGAACTATGTAATATAATTTGGTACTTTTCAGTTTTATAATATTGAGAAAATGCTATACAAACTTGACAACTTTCAATAACATCCCCTACGATAGCATTGCTTAAATCGTTATGATATTGTTAGAAAATGACCTAGATTTTAATTAGGATTATTTATTTTATTAAATATCATTTTACATCAATTAGTTAATACATAGTTAATAAAATTAATTAGTTTAATTAATAACTAATTGAAAATTTAGTTTGGTTAATCATATTGATTAGTTAGAAGGTTTTATGACTATCTAAATTGGATCCTATGTTGCAAGCTTATTAATTCCATGTGCACTCATTTGATGATTATAAATAGTGGCCTCACTTCTTCGTTAATTAAGCTTTTGATTCAAATTACAAATTAAATGATATATTGTTTTTGGAAATTACTAAAAGATCAAAGTGTTGTTTGAGAAAATCAAAAGAAGTGAGAAGGGGTAAAAATGGTATTTTGACTTTACCCTTCAAGAGAGAGAAAAAGCCAAAGGGGGAGAAGGATTCCCCCTATTTGACCGAGAAGAAGGAGGGAAGAACCCCAAAACAGGGGTTCTCGATTTGCTTGCTGCAACAGCGCCACAGGTGCCATCCTAGCGGTTTGACGTGGTCTTGGCCCCTCTTGGTTGAAACTTCATCAGTTTTCCTTTCCTTGGTGTAGATCTACTCAAATCTTGGAGCATTTGGCTTGGAATCAAGATGGACAGATTTGTGGCTTTTGCATATTGAAGACTTCTTGGAGAAATTGGTTGAAGAAAAGCTTCAAGATAGTGTAGAAGACTCTTTGTGTGTCTTGCATTACTTCAATAGGTGTTTCCTTTCATTTTTTTCCTTTGAT
Source organism: Cyclanthera cordifolia (assembly GCA_037832605.1). Taxonomy (NCBI): domain Eukaryota; kingdom Viridiplantae; phylum Streptophyta; class Magnoliopsida; order Cucurbitales; family Cucurbitaceae; genus Cyclanthera; species Cyclanthera cordifolia. The sequence goes on from JBBMEG010080674.1 coordinate 8,791, forward strand.
CTTGTATGTTTTATGTAATTTCTTGTTTAGGCAATTTTATTGGAATCTTTAAATTTATTGTTGTTCTTGTTTCACTAGTAGAAACCGGACTTTTAGTGTCGGTCATATGCCGACATCAAAAATATTTGGTGTTGGTCGAACGACCGTCATCAATACTGGTGTCATTAAAGACTTTTAGTGACGGGCAAAAATCGACATCAAAAGTCTTTGGTGTCACGCAAGATGACCGACACCAAAGACTTTTTGTGTCGGTCAGGACCGACACCAAAAGTCTATGGTGTTGATCATTGGTGTCGGTCATTACCGAAACCAAAAGCCTTTGGTGTCGGATATCGTGCGGTCACTAAAGACTTTTGGTGACGATTTCTGACCGTCATTAAATGTGTCCGTCACTAAATGTGACAGGCACTAAAAGCCTTTGGTGTCGGTCCTTTTTGTGACGGTTTTTGTCCGTCACTAAATGTGCTCGACATTAAAAATAACCTTTTTTAATTTTTAAAAAATAGATTTTTATAGGACTCATTTTCATTTGCCTTTATTATAATATTTTTTATTGGTCACCATTTGTGACCGACATTAAAAGTATCAAAACTTGTATAAAAAAAGCTAAGTGATGATTTGTCTATTTCAAGGCAAATAAGAAAACAAATGTCTTGAAAATGTCAAACCACCAAAATTCACCTATAAACTCATGTTTACAAACATAATATAACTTCAAACTTTAGTTAAATTAACTGAAATTTTGCAGCATAACGACGTAACTTTAAGATTACCAAAAAATCTATGTTTATCTGTAAATTCCAGAAATGATATATATAGAGACTATTAACAAAAATCCACAATATAAGAGACTTTATCTCGCCAAAAAGATTTATAGAATAGATATACACAATATCCAAAGGTTGTTATATATATCTAATCGTTGTTAAACAATATCTAAGAGTACAGTGCTATATAAACAATATTGAAAATGCTACACTATAACTAATCGTTGTTCGGTAATAAAAATCTACCTACGAAGTCTACCCGTTCGATTCGTACTCAATCCATATTTTCTTGGTTGTATGGTTTCGTGGAGTTAAAATAAAACATAAAACAATATTTCAAAATTAGTAAACAAAAAGTGTCGCATAATTTATAAACTAAAATTGTTAATGAAGTAAATAAAAAACTTACTAGTTTATGTAGGTGGGTGCACATGTTGGATATCATCTTTCACATGAAAAGTTGGACATAATATCCACACACTATGGATCTCAATTGACGAGGGCACTAGTGACCAAAATTTTATCAGTATTAATAATTCTACATGACAAGAATCGAAGATATCTAGCTAGATATGATTTATTTACGTACATTCACTAATTTCCATATTAATTTTGTGGCTCTGAACCCATTCTTTGATTGCCACATCCGATAAGAACTATAGAACAAAAGTGAAAACATTAGGATAATAAGCTAATTGAAACAAAAAAACTACCAAAAACCAAAAAAAAGCTTACGTATTCACGATATGAGCTAAAGTCTCATCGTACGGCTACTGACCGAGTGAGTTCATAATATACACAGTCTCATCTTCAGGAATTAGTACTACTAAAATCCAATGGTGCCTAAAATGACATAACGAGAAATTAGGACTACATTAAACAGTACCATCTTCATAGATTACACACTACGGAGTTTAAAATTTAAAAATGCATATCCGGTATTAAAGGGAAAGAAGACACGTTGTCGGACATCCGTAATCATGTCAAAACGATCAGGCAGATTCTTGATTTGCTCTTCTTGTTTTTTTGTTTTCCCAAAATCGATGCAAAACTACTATCGTCCACTAGTAAGTAGTTATCAAGAATCTGTTGGTCGTAAGTAGCCCAAATGTAGCTGAAATAAATTTAGGAAACGTTAGTAATAAAACAATGTAACAAAGTTGTTATAATAATTGAAAATGATATAGTACTTACGCAATGTAACAAAGAATGGGAGTGTAGCCAATCTCTTTCATCTCACAATACTGCAAAATTTCTTCTCTAGCAAGGAAGCAGTTGTTGTGAATTCCAAACATATTCTCGATAAGATCAATTGGTAGCATGTCACTCTCACTCATACAATGTTTAGCAAAGTGATAATCCAACTTGCTTGTGGTTAGAAGTGTCATGTCGAATTGATGAGATTGTGTATCTGACACAACCTTCTTACCTTTGTCTAGAACAGACGGCTATGACAATAAATTTAATCTATTATTAGTAAACTAATAGTGTGGTACATACTATAAAGAGGAAATGTAAAA